>SRMA01026154.1:0-13747 GCA_007224835.1 Danionella cerebrum
GCTGCCCCTCATATAAGCAAACGCTGCCCCTCATATAAGCAAACGCTGCCCCTCATATAAGCAAACGCTGCCCCTCATATAAGCAAACGCTGCCCCTCATATAAGCAAACGCTGCCCCTCATATAAGCAAACGCTGCCCCTCATATAAGCAAACGCTGCCCCTCATATAAGCAAACGGTGCCCTCACAGGGCTCTAGAGTGCGACCAATTTGGTCGCATATGCGACCTAATTTCTCAATGGTGCGACTAAAAAAAATCAAAGGTTGCACCGGTGCGACCCGTCGTTCGAGGGGGAAAAAAAAACGAAACTCCGTCTACGGCCGGTCCGCCTCCTGCGCGCGGCTCACAACACGCGTATCACCCATTCATGCGGCTCAATACGCGCCTATCGCGGCAAGCGCGCCGCTCAATTCGCGTTTACCGCGCCGCTGAAGCCTCAGACGCGCGCAAACGCGTCTTTGCATTGACTTAACATGGAAACCCTCCGCGCTTACCGCGCGAACCGCGTTTGATGTGAACGTACCTTTACAGCGGCAGGCAGCTGCAAACAGATCAGACGAGGCCGAGATGATAATTAAGTTTAACGTTGCCTACAATATTACAAAAGAAGAACTACCCTTCACTAAATTCAAGTCCGAAATAATTCTTATGAAGAAAAATGGCTTGAACGTAAACCCGACGTACAGCAATGATGTCGCGCGCACCCAATTTATAGGAGTCATCGCAGATACATTGAAAAAAAAAGACAAATTGCGAACAGTGCGTACATGGAATTCCTGATCGACGGAGACACATATATCGCCACAAAGGAATTCGTCATTGTGTACAGTCGTATCTTGCGGAAAGGAAGACCAATGAATATACTTATTGAACACAGTGAGGTCGAGCATGCTCATGCCCAAGGTAAGCCATGTCAGGTCATGTTATGGAGCCTATGTCAATAATATACCTACCGTCTCGTTACTGCATTAACCATAATATTCTGATACTTAAAATAAAAAAAATAAATAAATAGGCTGCATTATAAACTCTTGATCTGGGTAGTAAATGGTATTATCGTTTTTATTTGTATTTGCTGCTCTTAGGGACCAAAATCAGTTTAAAGTTTAAATTTCAGCTCAGAAAAGCACTTTAAACACCTTTTCAGTAAGTTTTAGTTACCTTTCTTGTGGAATTGTGCTTCAAATAAAGAACTTTATATTGACCAGGTTGTTAGTTAATCATTTACAAGTCAATATTGTCTATATGGACAGTGATTTAAAAAAAATAAATGAATAGATAACTAAAAAAAGTGAACTTGTGAAAATGGGGTGTTAAATGTGATGCGGTTGAAAATTTGGGTGCACCTAACTTTTGTGCTGGTGCACCTAAGAAAAAAATTTAGGCGCACCAGTGCAACCAGTGCAAAAAGTTAGTCTAGAGCCCTGATTAGCATTTTATGTCAGCTAGACAAATGTGCTTACCACATTGGCGTATTACTTTGCTTGATCTAGGAAAAGTTAAACTAAATTTGAGGGTTTTTTTCTTGTTCCAAGAGAGCGTTTTGTGCAGTGTTGTCATGGTTACGCTGATTTGAATTTCTGACTTTGGACAATTGACTAATTGAAATGATAGTAATTTCCAATTAAACATCTGCATATCGTTTCATCCACTGATCACTCTGGTGCTAAACTAGTTAAAACACAAACATCCACATCCCTGACTGGCCAGATGAGCCATTGATTGTGTTCAGCTACTTTGAGGGCAAAAAGGCTACCAGAAATATTTCAGAACGTAGACATAACTGCACCTAGATAACTCTAGCCTCGAAGCTATTTTGATTAAAGCTAAGAAATTAACATACACAGCTGTTTGTATAGGCTAGGTCAACACGGTTACCTTGGAAGTGAATCAAAACCAGTTCCCCGAAAAATAAAGAGAAAAGAAGAAAGCTGTTTACATGGATAATGCTCAGCCAAAAATGTCTAGAGGACTCTTATTTTGCACTTCTGAGAGCAAGTACTCCAAAGAGTGTGTTGACTATTTGTCCACAATGCATTTGCACTGGAATGTCTGCTGAGCTCAGCATGCGACAAAGCAAAAATAGGCTGGAGGGAGAAACTCTAGCACACACTGCAAATGCTGCAACGGTTCAGGAGGAAAGAAGGATGAATATGCAAAGCTCTCACCACAGGCCCAGATGTCCACAGGCTTGCCGTAAGGATCCTTCCTCAACACCTCTGGAGACAGATAACCTGGTGTGCCAGCAAAACCTGCCCCAAAACAAGCAAAATATTCAAACACAGCATCTGAAAAAGAGCTTAAGTGGTGCAACTCCTATCAGAAATGTGTTTTCAGGAGATAATAGTGTGATAGATGGACAGAACGATGACGTTATTACAGATGGATCCCACGAGCAATGCTAGGATTGGAAATATAAAGTAGTTAACAAGAAACTACGTAAAAAACCTAAAGCCAATATGTATGTGAAGAAAGTGAAGGTGATGCTTGATTCCGCTTCTCACAGCAGCAGATATATGTAGCACCAGCAGGGGGCTACCAGGCCTGGGAAAATAATTTTATCCAGGAAATACAGCTGTGAAGTGACATTTCCTGAGCTAAATGTTTTTTTCACAGAGACACAGGAAAGATGTGTGGGAGCTTAACATTAAAAACTGCCTTTTAGGGCATCTATAAAGTACTTATTTCTGCCATTTTAATCAATTTCAGACCAGAGGGGAAATTCTAGAACAAGATATTGAAAGTCCTTTAAGTCAAACTGAATGAAAAGATTCGGTGGAAATTGTGATGATAAAAAAAAGCCTCAAACTCTCCTCGTTTTGAAAACTTCTCTTGTATGCCACTTAAAGAGAATCACAGATGAAAAAGGGCATTTTCCTTCTCGTGCTCAACTGTTTGTTCTGATTTGATTGGTGAGCTCTCAAACACTTCTCAGATGATGTCATTAAACCGCGGGGGACTCCGTGCTTAAAAGTAATTAAAACATTTGTGTAACTGTTCTTTTGTTCATTGAGCTACTGATTAAATTCACACTTTTTAAAGGCGGTGTGATCATTTATGCTGTGCACTGTACACAGAATGCTCTGACTAGGAGAATAAGTTCTGAAAGTTACTCACCAAACCACGCCTGCTGATCTCCCTGCACCTCGATGGCCAGACCAAAATCTGCCAGCTTTACTGCAGCTCCCTTCATCTTACTGGCCAGCAGCAGGTTCTCAGGCTGAAAAGAAAAACAGGAAGATCTCAAAAACACTCTGTACTGTCTAAAATAGTTTTATCAGACTCCAAACATTGACAACCACACCCAGAGTTCTGCTGTTGAAGGGCCTGGATTAAAGTATTTTTATGGTGTAGTTGTCATGGCAGCTCTATTTGAAGAGACGCTACACACACAGCATCGAGGATTAACGAATACATTCTTCATCCGAACCTCTCTAGAGTCTCAATGAGATACCAGTTTTAATGGAAACCAAAGGAATGCTTTGTTAAGCACAAGCTCAACTAAAATCTAACCGTTACTAGAATTCCTTGTTTTTTTAAAAACTTTGGGTTCCACCCGTTATTCTTGAAAGAGGCTTCTAGTTATCATCTTTGGTGGCTATGTCAGCTATTTTTTCCCTCAAGAAGTAGCATAGTCTACGTTTGCCAAGTTATGTTGTCGCTTTGTTTTGGGGTATAAAAACAATGGAACCATTTTAACTCTTTCTAGAGCTTGGCCTTCAAAAGCTTTTGCACAATGCTTGGTATGTTCCTGCACACACTGGTCATCGACACAATTGTGACGAGTTTGAAGTGTCTAGTTTTCAGTTACAATTTTACAACAGTTTGACCCCAAACTAAGTCAGCAATTTCCCAGAATTCCTTTACTGGTACCAGTCTGAAAAGATATAGCCAGCCGATTCAGACCAGTTTGGATGTCTGGGTAAAGTTTGCTGAGTGTAACTCCAAGAGTTAGGAGATGGGATTTTTATTTCCAAAGCAAAAGACGAATAATGAACCAAAATAAAAGTTGTTGCCAGCCCTATCCAAAATCGTTATTTCGATTCTCTTATCTATTTTATGATCAACATTCTTTATGCTGCTGAAGAACTAAAACCATGAAATGAAAAACCTGAATTTCATGATGTGTACTTCAATATATAAATCTCATTTTAATAGCTGGTTTTGTTTCAGGCATTCTAGGGTCTAAAGCAGGGGTCACAAACTGGTGGGCCGCTGTCCGGATCTGGACTCAGAGGCTGTCCCAGAAGCTGCAGACCAAATTGAAAGTTTTGATTCAAGATCTAGTGGAGCGCCATTTTTTTCAGCGTAGCTATTGTGATCTTTACCATAGTTTTTTACCAGACACGAGAAGGCATTGGCCAATTAAATGCGAGTTAAGCAATCTCACATGACTTCTCTTAGCAAATCGATTGTTGTCAACTAGACAATCGAACAGGTGGTAAATTCTGTGACTCTGAAGGTGGCAAAAGAATTTGAAGAAAAATTCAAAGAAAAATGGCGATAACAGTTACGTGCATCTAGAGCAAACGGAGAGATACAGAGGAGAGAGGTAGAAATATTGATGACAGAGAGGAAGAGATACCCACAACTGAGTGAGAGACAGACAAGGGTTCACACATTAAGCCTGCGACACATTTTACTGTTCACTGGTCAATTTCTCATGAACACAAATTCTTACATTGGCCTCCATATAAAATTGCTGTCGCAAAAAAGAGTTCTGAGTTTTAAAAGCACCAGTTTGATTCAGCCCCAGTGGAATAAACCCTAGTTTCATTGGGAGACACTAGCGAACCAACCAAGGAATTACCCACTCAATCAACTTTGAGCTTCCTTTTTTACTAGCTTGTTTTGCACAGAACACTGTTGAAACTTTTAAAGTTGCACCTGATCTGTTTACAAGATTCCAACGTGCGTGAATGTATTATTTAAATTTATACTTTCAATGCAACACATAAGTTAACAGTTCGGAATGTACCCCAGCTGTTAATGCTACTGTAAGCTAAGCTTAATACAAAGCAATGTGTATTGGGGGAGGGGCGACCTCAAACAGAAGTGCGACCAAATCTTGAGAAGGAATTGCCCAAAAACTGGCTCTTGTTAAAAGTGACAAAGTCAAACTGCATTATTTTTTGAACACGAAACCCACTTAGATCTAGTTGAATATGTGTATTCTGTCTTATAAATTAGATAAAATATATGCTCAGTTCGATGTTACAGAGCAGTACATATGTGAAAAGGTTTTTGAATTGTACTGAAGTATACAATGAATGCAGGTTTTTGCAGTAAAATGTAAGACTTTATAATCTTCTGGACCATCATTTCCAAAGCGTATACTATTCAAACTGCTGTATTTGCTTAGCCATTGTTGGTTTCTTTCTTTACTTGCAAGCAAAAAATTTAAATGAAAGAATTTTATGATGTTAATACACCACTGATGAACAAATGCATCAGTAAAATCATAATAGACACAACATTTGGGATGGCGTATTAATGGGATAATATAAAATCTATTGCTTTAATGGCATCATGTATTTACGCTCATACGTTTTTCTATTCCAATTGACTCGAGCAGACATTTTGACATTTTTAAATCCCCAAAAAGGTCAAAAAAGCACATTAATACCAATCCTGTAAGTCCACGTGGTTTCACTACACCAGAAAAGCCTGTTCAGAGGCTTTAAAACTAATTCTGTGGGTCAATGACCTCTCCAGAGGTAATTGGGTTCATTAACGGCAAGCAACACAACCAATCCTGGAGCCTGTCTCTCCTACTCTGAGCAATCATTGCTATGGATTTCAGAGGCTGTAAGAGCTCCAACAAAGACCTACAGTGGTATCCGATTTCTTCTGTGTACGTCCATAACACATCCACAGGCTTGATTGATAAGCTGCCGCACATTTCTCTTTTCAAAGCACCGTGTTCTTACTCTAGCTTTGCACTGAAGCAGGAAAAAGTAGTGGCCTTTTTACGGATCGTTCCGAGAAACGCATGCCCACAGGTCTCGGTGCTGCATTCTCCCTTATTAAACGCACAGACTACAAATGAGGAACGGTGAGGCTGGCACTGACCCCTCCCACACCTCACCGTCTCTCAGGCAGTACCAGCAACAGTTGTCGCATCACACATTTCACCATAGCAACCATCCTGGGCACATCACTACTGCTCAGCATTGGACTCACATACACGTGGGGGAGGGTTTTGTATAAGACTAATGCACAATTGCAGGACATGATAAACCTGTGCATGTTTGTCTGGTTCGAAAGAAAGCATTTACACTAATTACATTTCTTTAGAACACATGTGGTTACAATATGCTTCAATTTTGCGTTTATCTTTTTTTATATCTATTACATAAAAACACATAAATAAATATATACATAAACACCTCGTAGAGAAATGTAAACATTACTTCCATTGTTAGCAAATCTGAAATTGTTTATGGTGTTCCATGAATGTCAATGTTGCCTTATTTAAATTTTTCTCTATATGTATAATTTAACCTGCTAATATACATTTCTCTTTGTTGTGTATTGTTTCATTAATAATTGTAAAACTAATAATTAAAATAATTGAAATTCATAATTGTCATTCATCTTCTTGCCAGCTTGTTCTGTTTTGGGGTCACGGAGATCTGCTGGTATCTCCAGCGGACTTAAGGCAAGAAGTGTGGGTACACCCTGGACAGGTCGACAGTCCATCGGAGGGTAACACACACATTCACACCTAAGGGGAATTTAGATTATTTAATTAACCTGACACATGTTTTTGGGGATTGTGGGAGAAACCGGAGTACCTGAAGGAAACCCACGCAAGCGCGGGGAGAACATCCTTCCAGAAAGGTCAGCAGCGAGCCTCGGACCAGGAATCTTCTAACTGAAAGGGCACAGTGATATCCACTGTGAAGGACCACAGCGTAACGTGTCTTATTTAAAATGTAATTTCAATTTCCATTTTTTTCTGCACCGCTTCTTCTGAAGAATAGAACTGATAACTTGTTTGTAGAAGTGTTGTTTTTCTCTATTCAGGCTTTAAAAGTCTCTGCCAGTGAAGAGGCCACTCCGATGCGACCACTCTACTTTGCTTTTAGCCGCCAAGTTGTAAATTCGTGGCTCACCTGCGACCCCTAGCTTGAGGCTGGAGAGATGTCTGCACGGGTGTAAATCCCATTTCATTTAAGTTGCAACTAATTTATTCATAGTTTCATAAATTAGTCAGTGCTGATGAACAATATACTTTTCCATGGATCTGCTCTATTAGCAATCTCGTCACCGTTACCTTGTTTACAATCATATGCTCGATTGACTTTCTTAGAGCAGTTACTGTAAATTGATTATTTGATAATTGATTTTGTTAAAAGACATTCACAATAACAGTCATGTTGAAATTTTATGGGAAGTTGATGGCGACATAAAACAAAATTACATTATACCAAATGTGGTTGTTAACTATTCAAATATTATGCATATTTATTGATTTATTTATGCATATATTCATTCATCACATATTTATTTGTTTATACTTCCATTTAAACTTTCACATGAAGGGGATTAATAATTCTAAAACATATGGAATTTACTTTGTAGGTATAGCTGTTACATCGAGCTAAACGATTGTGAGCAATATATTTGTTTTATGATCCAGATCTAGTGTGGGGGTGATTAAATCTCCCTCCCCTGGTCTCTAGAGAAGCATGAACAACTGATGCCAACAGCTATACTTGTTAACCCAGATCAACTCTGAATGGAGCAAGTGGAACCAGGGTGGGGTTTATTGGTGCCGTGACCCAGACTCAAGAGAGGTTAATAGAGGTGAATGTGATCTGTACGAGCGAGCAGCAATCTCACTCCCCAAAAAAAGTCACTTAGACCTGCCACAAGCACATCTGACCCCCATCCTGGAGAAGCTGGTTAGAATTCCACTTTAAAGTGTAAAGTAGGGGGGGGGGCACACGTTCTACATCAGTTTTTTTTTTTTTTTTTTGGGGACAAATGTCATGTTTATGATCTCAGTAAATCAAAGCTTTTAACAATCCAGTTTTCCACACATGCTTCAATTCAAATGAAATGATCTAGAGTACAAGTTTTCCAATGAAACTAGACTCTGCGTATGAATGAGGTATGACTGTGTTTCAGTTGCAGGCAGTTCACGGAATCCCTCAACGGTTGCCTAGTTTCTGTTTGTGGGGTTGTCATGGCGATTGCTCACCTTAAGGTCTCTGTGTACGATGTCATGCTGGTGAATATGATTGACACTTTCCAGGATCTGACTGATGCAGTGGCTGAAAAACAGAACAACAATCAGCCAGTCGCAGAAAAAAAATTTGCATAAATAAAAGAGAAGTGGGGTGAAGCAAAAGAATGCTTTGGTCCTTTATTTAGTCTACATAAAACTTGTGGACCATAAATAATTTAGTCAATTTAACAAAAAAAAAAAACTCATACATTTCCTAAAAGCAAATAAACCCAGAACAAAAGATGATTGGTGTGTAATAACTCATGGAATCTATGTATCGTCTTTCAGTTTCATTTTACAGACCCCAAATTGGCAGCATAAGTGCCATATAGTAGTCAAGACCTGTGATATGGCTTGTGTTTTTCAAAACCCAGCACATAGCACAATGGAATAAAAAGTGCTTGTAAATTTATTTAAGGTTTAAAAAAATATTTGCTTGTCTTATTTATTTATTTATATATTTTACAAAATTTTACATTATTTTGGCCTTGTCTTTACTTTTGGGGGCATTTATTATTTTTACCTTGTCTCTACACTTTTGATTTTTGTTATAAATTTGTAAAAAAAAAAAATAGTTTTTGTAGTTAAAAAATAAAGACAACACTTACTACTCTGACTTATATAAAACTTCTAAAGAGTAGTTAAAATGGTATAAACAAATTCCCATAATGCGGTGTAGAGGCACTAGGTTTTTTTGGTATTATTTTCAACCAACAAGCTAAATTTTTGATTAAACCACCAAAAAGGAAAACCATGTTAAAAACTTTCACTCCATACAGATCCTGAAGACACTTGTCCTAAAGTCCAGGACAGTGCTAATCCCACAGGACACAAAGCTCCCATCTCATCCGCCTAGCGACTCAATTATGAGCTGATCTTTTCATACATTGATTTTCTCACCACTAAAATGCTACACAAGAAATCCACATTCGCAAGCGATATCCCATTTCAAACGGTGACCTCTAGAAAGTGTCTGTGGCTTGCAAGCCACGTCTCTCAGAGACGAACTCACTAGCTGCTGACTTATTCCTGAACTCACCAGTCAATGTGTTCACTCCCTGATCAGCTCCACAGCCGCCCGTTTAGAGAGAAACGATGCAGTGAAAAGGAGGGAAGATGGATGTGTTTTCTGAGGTACCTGTTGATTGCAACTCTACTTCGCTGTTAAAGGCCCTCAGTTCACCTGCCTAAAAGCGTATGCCATTCTCTTTTCTGTGCTTTGCATCAGATGTGAGTGTGTGCGTCCCACTCGGAAAACACACTGCAGCACAGTAACCACAGCAACAGTAAATTGGAGAGCCCACCTTGCGTCAGCTTCACTGTAATACTCTCTGGCGACGATGTCCTCAAAAAGCTCCCCCCCAGTCACACTGCGGAAAGACAGAAAACAAGCACACAGAGCATGAGAGAGAGAGAGAAAGAGAGAGAGAGAGAGAGATGCTGTGTGCTGGGTTTGTGCTGGTCAGCAGAGCAGAGCAGTTGGCTTAACTTAAGCATAATCACAATGTACATGAATCCCAAGGCACCTTGTCCCTTTGTTATTGGTTGAAACTGCTGAATAGGGGAAAAGTTGGTGATTCGGTTGATTTTTAAGACCAAAATGAGATTAGTCCAGATGGAGGTGGATATTATTATGACTGCAATTATGAATTTTGATTTTCACCTAAAAAATCTCATTCTGCCCCTGCATCAGTTATCAAGTTCAAATCAAGGAACACCTGTTGTGTATTTTCTGAACACTGTGACCGAGCAATTCAGAGCCCAGACCACTGTTAATTACTGGAGGCTTTCTAAAGCCCCTGTTTCCCAAATTATTAGTCCGTGCAGTTTATTACCAGTGTTTATTTCACCCTTGCAGATGCCCATCTGCTATAAATTGCCATAAATGTTTTGAAACTTGTGTGAGGAAACTTAAACCATCAGCTCCCTGAACCGGAGACTGGATTTCCAAAGCTAGAGCCAAACAACATTAGCTGAATATCGATTAGTCAAAATGAGTGGCAGTATGGCAGTGTTTCAGTTTTTATGACCACTTTGAAATGATAAAATGTCAGAGAAATGATTCCTGTATGTCAGAGAATATTCAGAATAGCATTGTTTGAATAAGAGCACTTTTTCTCTCAAGTTATTCCTCTTTTCGTCCATGAAATACAGATTTGTGCGGCTGACTGAAATCTACTCGACTTCTCAAAGAACTCTAATGACTCAAATCTCTTAAAGGAACCTCATGTCCCTTGCACGAGCATGATCGAGTTTACACAGCAATAGCAGCAGGTTAATAACAAGAAAAAACAAACGATGAGAGGTGCCCAGTGGACCAAAATGTTTATTTATTAACTGAAAGCTCCAAAACACAAAGGAACAAAAAGCTACAGGATTTTCTGCCATTAACTATCCATCAAATAAAGTATTGATCAAATCTTCCCCGGTTTGAAACATTACATATGTACAATTTTTAGGATGTAAAGTATAATCTAATGACGAAATGAATGGGATTTAAAGTTGCACTCAAACTTTAATGTTGGCTTGTGCCACCAAGTCACAATAAGCGACATAAACCAACACCTGTTTCTCAATAGTTTTCCTAAGCTGAGATACAAATGTGTCAAGTTGGTTGCTATGGAAAACAGAATGGTTGCTATGGAGGGGTCAGTGACGTAGTACATTAATGCCTTTGTCACAAATTATTTAAATGTCTCTAGAATGTACCAAAGCTGAGATTGAGGAAAACTTGGTTGCTATTGACAGTTCGGTTGCTAGGGAGTGTTCAGTGATGTCATAAAAAAAAATCCGGTCGTACAATGATTAAATTCACATTTTTATTGGTGACATTTCTGTTAAAGGCCATTATAAGTCAAAGGTAAATATTGAACCCTTTCTAGATTCAAATACTTTTGTTCATTGATTGGTCCACAGTACAAATCACCAAGAACGCAGGATTATTTGATGTCATGACAATGCAATTAAAAAGGTGGTTATCATGGAAGTCAAGGGAGCAAGAACAATGTAAATCTGAGGGAGAAAAAAAATGTAAATCTGTTGCTACACAAATACTAAAAATCCACCAATGCCACTGTTTGTACTAAAATTTGACACGGCCAAGATTGTGATCAAAGATAAAAAAAAAACTTTTTTGATTAGAGATAAGGTAGATAGAGAATTTGAAAAAAAAAAGTATTGATCTGACAGATTTTTTTCAGCAGTTTAATTTAGTGGCCGTCAACAGCCACAAACAACAAGGAAGTGTAGTAAATGTAAACAATGCAGTTAAATCATTATATAATGTATTTTAATTAAATACAAAGTAAAAATAAAATGTATTAAAATACATTCAAACTTAAAAAAAAAAAAAAACAAATCCACCAATCCCCACATATCAAGCGTTTTTGCTCGATTGTAAGCTGCATGCATGGAAGCAGTTAGGTGCACGGGACATGCTACAGGAACATCAGTGACTCATTCTTTGTTCCATATAAATGGAACGCTGGAAAAATCAAAGAGCACTGGACTGCACTTAAAACCAGGACACAGTCACAAAATGAGCACCTTGACCGTGCTAAACCACATTTACAGTTTGGGGGCCCTGTGTCCATCAATCACTTCTTCTGACAGACGCCATTAAACTGAAGGATGTATTCTTGGCACACAGGAAGCTTTTCTTGCTCAGCATATGTCAGTTGCTTTCAACCAGCTGATACGTGATTCACCTGAACACAATGTGTTGGGATGTTCACTCGACCATCCC
The DNA here is from genome assembly GCA_007224835.1 of Danionella cerebrum. Taxonomy (NCBI): domain Eukaryota; kingdom Metazoa; phylum Chordata; class Actinopteri; order Cypriniformes; family Danionidae; genus Danionella; species Danionella cerebrum. Next base: position 11,982 of record SRMA01026154.1, read on the forward strand.
TCATTCAAACTCAAAGGATTGGACTGCAAAACACACTTATAGAAGGAGGATTGCTCGCTTTAAAAAACAAGTGTATAATTATATGGTCACAAACAATTAAAAAAGAGGAGTTCATAGCTGAGGACAATGCCTGGAGTGATGAGAAAAACCCTTTGCCAATGTAAACAATTCTCTTCTGATGCATTATTTTACTGCATTGATAAAATCGATAGTGATTTTAATGGAGCGCCAACACAAGATGCAATGGAGATTATTGAAACGTCTGCAGGAAAAGTGTACGCCTCAGTCTTCCAATGGTGTGCGAGCGGAGCATTTTACATGAAACGCCTCTAAGAAGACGGTAACCTGCATGCAATGCAAGTACCACGCTCATGTTGGTCACTTGGTGTGGGGGAAAGGGCTTCCAGGGTGCCTTCACCCCAAATGATCTTCACCCCATCACTGGGGCACCAAACTGGATGGGTCTGTCACCACTGCATCAACCCTGGCCGGAATGTATGCGGCCCAAGGCTTGGAGAGCTCACTCGGGGAGCAGCTGTCCAACAACACTGCAAGCCCAAATATCCGGCAGGTAGGGTAACTCGTTCATACCGTAAAGTGAATCTCCACCCCTCAGACGGCTCTATCATGCTTTTATAGCATGCACTCTGGCGTCCCGCACCCAATCACAATGTGTATACTTCTTCTGATATCCACCTCTGCTTCAGTATTTTTTATCATGTAAACTGCTGCTTAATGTCAATTTTAGCATATTTTTGTCCTGATTTCTCAAAAAGAATCTAATAACAGTACAATTTAGATTTTTATTAATTTATATTTTGGATATCTAGGGAATTTTAATTGTTCAAAAGCACATTTTATACATAAATAAAACCCCCTATTTATGGTTTTATTTAGTTAAGTAAAAAAGCTAATAAAAGTGGCTTTTCGTTTATAACTGATTAATCAATCAATGGACAAAGTTAATCGTTTAGTTAAATAGTCTTTAGTTGCAGCCCTATATTTTACAGCGGATGAACCTCTGTAGAGACCACACCAATTAATTTCGCAAAGCATTTCTACAGTTAAGGACCATGTTACTTTGGTTCATTTAGCTGTATGAAAACATTGTAGTTTTTGTACCCGATACCTCTGATGTTAATGAAGTCAATGACTTTGTGTCAAAGTTAACACTTGTCAATGTTTATATCATGCAAGTGAAATTTGTCAAACAGGAGATTATTTAAATTGAACACTCTTTCTGAGCGTTTCACCTTAACCTGATATAGTTTCCAGACCTTTAACCTCTTAAGCCCTGAGGCCTATTTTCCGAAAATCCTATACTGTTACTTTTTAAGGCATTTCTCAGCTTTTACAAGGCCTAAACTGCAAATCTTGGTAGCAAAATGAAGATAGGTTCTTGGGGAGTGGTGTGGATGAGTTAATTTGACAGTCAAGAACACTGGGTAAGAGTAATTGATGTTGGAATGGCCAAAAAATGAACTCCACCTAAAAAAAAAACACATGTTTCCTCCAATATCTCCTTATTTTACTTATAACGAAGCAAATAAACACAATCAATTGTAACCACTACATGTCAAGGACATCTGTAGCAAGTTTGGTGTTCATACTACAAGAAACTAATATTCTGTACAGGTTTTGATTGAATAAAGTTCAGGCGTAATCCATGTTGGCACAGTTTGGCACAATTTGGCACAATAATTGAAATATGGAAAAAATCTTGTCCAAAGCTTCAGCTACGTTCATAGTCTTCTTTTCTTGCTTAC
>SRMA01026154.1:13789-112641 GCA_007224835.1 Danionella cerebrum
ATGCAATGTTAATGAGTTGCATATCACTGGATTCAGGTGGTTGTTAGCTTTCATTTAATGTAATGGTTTGGTGTTTCCGTTTATATTGTGGATACATATCGCACATTAACAAAAACTTGGTCATGAATTATTCTCCGACTATGTTGTTGTTTATTTGCATGGCGTTCGAGCTGTGGTTAACGGATATGAAATTGAATTAGATACGTTTTTAGAGGAGTTTCCGCTGAACACAACAGTATTTAATATGTGTGGGTTATTCTCAGGGTTCGTGAGCTATGAGTGAAAATGTAACGCACAAGGGGGCAAGTCCCCGGTACCGGGCACTCTCGGGCTTAAGAGGTTAAAAAAAGTACTGATATTTAGAAGTAAAACATTTGTTATTTTAAACTAGTTTCCCCCCACAGAAGTGAATACATTGATAAAACCATATCCTGTCATAAAACCTCAATCAAACACAGCATGGAAAAGTGCTACCGCCAGATGACCCCTGCTGTGTGTGCATGCTTTAGCCATACTCACAGATCAAAAACCAGGTAATGGAAACCTTCTTCTGAGATACTGTCATGGAGCCGAACTAGAAAAACACAAGAGAAACCATATCAGCATTAAACCAAACCAAAAGAGAACATCCAACAGTTTTAATGAGAACAAAACCCTGAGTGTTCCTCTTCGGCTGAAAAACACACACACAGCAAGTGTTCGATACAGGAAATCATATCTGACGCATTCATTCATGGACACAAGCAGCGGGTCGCACAAAGGCTATATGGGGATAGTATGTGGGGATAGTTGAGTTTGAGGAGTTAACGGAGCCCAGAATAGCAGGAGAGAGAGCAACATGGCAACCGGCTGAACGAGGGAGGTGGGAATAAAAGAGGGATTGAGGCTAATCTGAGGCTGGAGAAATCAGCGTATTAGATGAATTACTTGGACATTATTGGAGTAATGCAGTGAGTCAACAGTCCTCAGAGTGACTGTTTGACAAGCAAGGCCTGGCATGTTGACACTGCCACTGCAAACACCACAAGTCATCAAGACGATCATTAAAAAACCCTAGGAAGCCAAATAAAGAGGTCCTGAGCGATGCCGAGTCAGCAGATTACAACCATAGCATTTGACTGGAGTTCATAGTCATGGTAGGCACATAGTCAATAGAAACACACTCCCTACAGGAAAGTACAGCGGTTCCCCGAGATACGAAAGATGTTGCGGGAAAGTTTTTGCTTCGAGATGCGGAGAAAAACTCGAGATACGAGCAACCACAAACAGTTCTGCTGTATTATCCGCTTGTTCAGTCTGACGTCTAGCTACGCTTCCGGGTCCTGGCGCTCCTTTCTCCCAGGGCAAAAAGGGTCTGATACGCTTTAAAACACTTTATATCAGTTTTAAATCGAACGAAACATTATGTATAAATTACTAATAATCTACTATAACAAATGTTAGTGTAAAGGTGTTATACCGTTTATGAAAGAAAACGTTTATAAAGAAATAACGTTTATAACGTGGAAAGTGGTGTTCTGTAGCGCAAGTTAGAGAAACACAGTCACGCGTTCTCAGAAGCGTCTCTCCATCTGTCTGCGCTTGTACATGAAACCGTGTTGGTGTTAATAATTCGTGAAATATCTTGAGAAAGTTAACTTTTATACATGGTGTTGTAATGTTTTCTGCCATCCGTTCCACAGCCAACACGCTTGTGTTTTATTCTGTTTTATTATCATTTATTACATTAACAATGTGTAGAGTTAAGGATTGAAGAAATGTTACAGATTATTCTCTGGTTTTCCACTTTTTTTCATCTACTTCTAGATGGATCTGAATGGATCTATTTTGGATCTGAAAAAAAACCCTCTATGATCACTTTTTGGATGCCAAATTATGTTTTGTCAATACCATTTTGCATGTTCGTCTTCTAAATCTGCCGGATGCCTTTACACCTCCTAAGGGCAGGGTGGGTCAGGGGCATTAATTTCAACTCTTTGATGTTGAGAAAAACTAAAGAGCAAAAATTAAATAAATAAAAACAAACGAAACTAATATCTGCAAAGTTAGAGCATGTAGAGTTTAATAATGTTCAACTTGATTCTTAATAAAAAAGGAATACATTTGACCATGGCAGAATTTTTAGGTTGCTGTAGAGGAGTCAGTGGCCCCTATGTCACTATGATTTTCTCTAGCTGAGATAATGATATGCCAAAATGGTTGCTATGCTAAAATAAGGTTGCTATGGAGAAGTCAGTAAAGTAATATAATATTCCCTTTTGTCACATTAAGTGATATACTGCAATCCCTATTAGAGGGATTAGACTCTACGTACCCTTATAAATCCCCATAAAAGCCACTAACATGTCAGGACAGCTTTACCCCCTTCTAGAGCCTGGGGTTTGAATACTGCACCCCATGACATGACCCCATGTTAAGTCAATGGAAATTTCCCAGCATTCTCAGCGATTTTCCAAAATTCCTTTAGTGGTACCAGTCTGAAAACTCTCAGATCAGTTTGTGAAGCAAGTAAGAACTCACTAATTGCAGTGTATTTGTGCTCCTTATGCAAATTTGTAGCACATGATCTACGTTGTTTGCTGTCTGAGATTACGCTCTCTGTTAAAAAAGTGAGAAAGAAATAAGATTGACATGATTCTGAGCCAATGGTGGCATGAGCAGGAGCACTGGAAGCTAGCTCCTCTAACCTTTCAGAGCCGCTCTCCATTTCTTCTCCTTCACTGGCTCTATTGTTCAGCACTTATGTGCAGCCCAAGCAGAAAACATGACAAGCTGTCCACTTTAGACGAACGACAGGATTGAAAGAGAAGGAAAGAGAGCAAGAAAGAGAGAGAGAGGGAGAGAGATCCAGGTGATGGAGCAGGAAAAGGGGACAGCAATGCCTGAGGGGACAGAACATATTGCATGGAGAGATGAGGAGAGTAGGAAAGGAGGAGCAACACAGAGAAATGGAGGACAAAACACTAGAGAGTCGAAGCTGAGGTCAGTGAGCGATAGTTGAATCCTCGCCGAAAACAGATCAAAGAGCTGACGGTGAGATAAGGAAACGAGCTTATAGCACATGTGTGTTTAGGGTGAAATAGAAAATTAGATTTTAATCTGCACGAAAAAAAAGCTCACAACCACTCTTGAAGACCGCTTTTCTCTTGAAGACATTCCTAGAGGTTTGCAGTATGAATGAACCAGTCTTCCCAGAGCTACAGTTGTGCTCATAACTTTATTTTTCAGGACGTGACAGATTTTTTTTTCTTATACGGCATCAATGACTCTGTATTTTAATTATTCATGAGCCTGACCACTATTATCCTATGAGAAGACACAGTGTATTAATTATTAATGACACTTACTCTTAACAGGTAGGGTCAAGTAGCAAGACTGCACAATAGTTTGGAGTTCAGAATGAGTCGCAAGTGTTGTTTCCATGATGCACTGATGCTGAGGTGATAAAGTCAGAGCTAAACCTTGAGCGGTTTGATCAAAACTATGGCTTTGTTTCAAGCATTTTCCTCGAGAAAGCAAGAAAGAACTGGAGAATAGTGACCTGGGCATTGCAAACCAACACAGTTTGTGTTTGTCTGGCGATGCGGGTGGACTTTAATCCCACTTTAGTGCAGCTATGTGTGCATTTTATCGGCTGAAGCACTTAATCTTTTGACATTTGCTATGTATGCTAAATTTAGTGTTTACAAACATTAAAAATTCCATGTAGACACACCCACACCCAATCTAGTCTGCACAGCTGTACATGCTCATTTTTTGCATTTTTTTGATGGTGATCTCGGGTCTCGATGAGACCTGAAACAGGCGAGGCTCATGGCTTTTCAGAGCTTCTCATGCAGAAAGTGAGAGGTAGAAATTGGTAAAATGATAGAAGAATTAACAAAAATGTACTTCTATGTATCTTCATTTAAATTATGCACAGTGCTGTTTTTGTTTTCTTCTGGTAAAATTAAATCATTTGTTTGCATAAAGGATATGTATAATGCAAAAGATCAAATGTGAGTATTTGTGAACATCTGTGATTGACTTTTACACACAGGGTACTCATAAGTTGCATTTCGGTCAGTAAACAAAATTGTAAAATCCAATTAAATCATTAATTGTCAAAAAGTATAGCTGCAGCCCAAACTCCGGTGAAATTCACTCACTGGATTGGCTGCATAGATGCCAACAGTGTGAATCATGCCCCCTGGCCGCCTCCTGCTCTTCTAGAGAGAGTGCTAGATACATGGACTCTCTTAAAAAGAGCAAGAGAGTGGAGCAGTCAGACATTAGTTCAATCATTTATTTCATAATGGTCATTGTGGCCCCTGGAAAAGCTCGAATTAATCCGGGCTTGACTTCCTTAAAAACTCAACACCTTGACAGAACTTTAATGATAAAATACCGGATTCTGAATATATTTCAAAGAGACTCTGATCTGGTTTAGAAAGAAAGCACACAATAAAATAGTCATCTGCGATTATGTTCAAGCAACTTTGACTCAAGTCCTCCGACCTATCTGAGATCCTCAGTACAATCACCATGGAAACCAAACAGAAAAGATGAGATTCAAGTGATATTTCTATAACACAGCCCCGGAGGTATAAATGCAGAACACAGAATGATTAATTATAGAGCAATTTCACCGGAACCAACTCGGAACATAAATTCGATTAAGTGCATCGTTTTGTTTTAAAAGCCTTGATTAAACAATGGACAATGGATTCCTTTTATGATGTTTTTTAAGCAAACAAAACCCAGTAACGAGAGCAAGACAAAAAAATTCTGCAAATGTTTAAAAGTGGCTCTTGATGGCCTTCTCAAGCATCACAGAGGTGTCCTGAAGACTTGTCCTGCCCTCCTTTAATATGCTGGTTGTGTTTAGGGACATTATTCTCCTGAAATATGAACAGCTACCTCACTATGGAACTCTACAATTGGTAAATCGATCACTGCATTACATTGCTTCATCCATTTTTCCCTCAATACTGACTAGCCCCACAGAATGATGCTGCCACCGCCATTTTTAACTGTTGAACTAGAATCGACTAGGTTAAGACCAATGCCTGCTTTTCTCCAAACACTATGTTTGGTATTCAGAACAAAAGGGTCAATCTTTACCTCATCAGACCAGAGTTGTTCAGGTGCCTTTTGGGAAAATGTGTGATTGAAAATGTTTTGCAGAGATGGTTACTTATCATGGAGCGCACAATACAACAGAGGGACTCTGCACCACACAGGGAAACAGTAAAGATACCGAATGAGCGAGTCCAAGACAGAAGTTTTTGCCAAGGTAAAAAATGACGTCACTCCGTTTTTCAAGGGCAATATTGCGGGAACGTGATGCCTTTACAATGTGATGAGGAAATATCCTTCTTCGGAAGTGCAGTTAACACCAGCAGTGTGGATTATGTTTTGATGTGCAATCATTTTATAGATTTTTTGCGACTTCTACTGGATTTCTGCACACCCATTTGCACAGAAAAAAACAGTTCTATGAGGCATGTGTCATACATCATGTATAACTCCTTCTGTTTATGATGTAAAAGAATTTTTGCTCTATCTTGTGTGGTTCTAATTTTACAGGCATTTAAAAATGGATCGCTGGCTCAAAGGGTTAACCAATCGAAAAGCTGACGAGGAAACATGCATGAAGACGTAGGCGGTATGATGTCACATGATTTTGTTTTCAGCTAAAGCGGGCCAGAATGAGTGTGGGTGTGAATGAGAACTAAATCTGCTGCATCGATTGTTCCCCCTGATCCGGACAAAATTAAACAAACCAGTTTCGTTTACAACCAGTTTTAGGTTAGATAAGTGTCCAGCTTTTGGAAGCATCTTTGGGGTTCAGAGCTTCTATTGATGGACCATGTAGAGCCCTCTGCTCATTGGGACCTTCAAAAAAAAAAAATCCTGTATCCTTCAACAGATTAGTGTCTGAAAACAAAGTTGTATCTGAGCTTTATAGACAGTTCCGTAATAGTCAAGCTGTAGAAACCTCTCAAAGACTCCCTGTAAACAGAAAGCACCTGAGATCAATTTTGAGCTTCTCTTTCTTTTTGTTTTTATACGTTACGACCAAGTATGGAGTGAACACACACCGGGAGCAGTGGTCAGCCATAGGAGCGGCGCCCGGGGAGCAGTGGTAACTGGTGACTTGCTCAAGGTCACCACAGTAATGGTTGTCTCTGGAGGGAGAGAGTTTCAACACTCATCCCACCTTCGACACCTAGTGGAGCTGGGGATCAAACCAGCAACCTTTTGATCTCCAGTCAATCACCCTATCCACGACTGCCACGATTCTCAATTCTCGACAGTCTATGAAATCTGACGGGATTTTAATTGTTTTTAAATTTCCCACTATGGGGCATTGTAGATAGAAAATGGCAAGAAGAAATTTATTGAAAACTTTTAAGAAAAGACTGTAATATTTAAAGGGAAAGAAATAATAGCTATAAATACTTTTCTGATGCACAGAAAAGAACTTTTCTTATTTGGAAAGAAATGTAAATATACAGAACACGATATAATTGAATCCCCATGATCCACATAACCAGTCCAATAAGAATGTGTCCGACTCAAAGTCCATATGACATTCATCAGAGACACTTGATTTACAGAAAGTTATTATTGTCAGCATTCAGTATTAGATCAGATGCCGACACAAACTGATACAAACGATAAACATGGACAGAGCCTCTTTTCTTCTGTTGCTGATAATGAAGGGATTTGAAGGGACTGAGCTGCTGCCCACCAGCTTCTCCCACCTTAGCACAGTTATTTATAGAGCTCCTCTCCTCCTCCATTCTCTCCATCCCTCTGCCTTCACCTCATCTTTTGTCACCAAGGCTTTTCAGTGATTCTGCCCTCTCAGGTTTTCTCTTTATTCTATTGATCAGCATCTCCCCCTTTCTTTTTCCCCTAATCCTTTCTCACCTGCTGCCGGTGTACGATATCAGTGTTTCTCTTCAGACCAGATTTGAGTCAAGGGGGTTTGGGAGCATCCACCAAGCCTACATTTGGTGACCATCAAAATTAAAGTTAGACACTTTCAACTGGTTGCCAGCAAGTTCACATTTGGAACAACTAGAGGCACCAATAAACCCCCGCGAGCTCTGAGAGAACAATTCAACTGTAAAGTTTTCAAGTTGGGACTTGAACTGAGAACCCCTTTGCTCAGGTGGAGTTGTTGCTGCCTTTCTGTCCCAAAGTAAACCTCACTCAGTTATAGTTGAGGGTTAATCAATCCTGATTCACGGTGAGGGATGATTGGGAAATCTGAAGGTGGTTCCCAATATAATGGGCGGGGTTTTGCAACAATTGAGGAAATGTTAGATTTTTGAGTTGGCACTTAGTTCCAGATTATCCACCAGATCCTCACTGACTTCACGTTGTGTTGTTAGACTTATGGCAGTATTCATCCTGGTATTTCAGAAATCAACAAGTTGGTGACATATTGCAGCATCCATCAATTCTTTAAGAAAAACCTCTTTTAGAGCTTGGATGCCGGATGGAAAGCGATGCTCGCTTCAGAATTTCCCACAGGTGTTTGATTGTGTTCAGACCAGGAGACATACTTTGTTAAGTAATCCCCAATTATAGTCACCTGTCCATCCTTATTGAACATTAGACTCGTAAAAATTTTGTAGTCTTAGTTGGCTTTTCTTCAAAGACTATAATAGGGCTGTACTCATTTAGGCTTGAATGAATCTACGTATATATTTACGAATGATAATGTACATGCCATTATCTTATTATTAAAACATATAGATTGCACACAGCCCACTGAACCCAGACCCAACACAGAGTATACTATTTAATGATTAAATGAATAATACAAAACTTTCTTCAAAGAAAACTCACATCCTGTGCATTAAATGAACAAAGCAATAATTTTTTACAGACCTTTGTTCCCTCTTTTTATTCTTGTCTTTGTGTTTTGAGACACTTCATGATTAGGGGTGTAACAGTTCACGGGGGTGTATTGAACCGTTTCGGTGCGGCCTGTTCGGTTTGGTACACTTGCGTACCGTTTCGGTATATTTTTTTAAAATAATATAAATGTATTATTAGCGCGATATTAAGCGCAGTGGAACAATGTTCCTAGGCGAGTTTCCGCACGGACGCTATTGAGTGACGCACAGTAGAGCTGCACGAGTAACTGAGAAATGGCAACAGCGAAAGAGAAGCCAGAGCTTGAAGACCCTCCCACCTCACTACGGTCTCCTGTTTGGGAACACTTTGGCTTCTCTGTTAAAATACATAACGGGGATAGACGAGTGGATAAATTTAAAGTTGTATGCCGACATTGTTCCACGGAGATCGGGCAGGCAACACATCTAACATTTTCTACTGCTGGAGATATTGTCACTGCAACCAGATCTGTGCTCTCTTCAGAAAATGTGGATAGATTAATCTTTTTAGCCAAAAACTTAAAACTTGAATAGTTAGTTTTGTTGATGTACAAGCTGAAGCTGTTGCTAGTGTTAAAAGTTTTCAGGTCCTAACTAGTTGCAGTATTTAATGTTTTATTTAAAAATGTGTATTTCTTTATAAAGAGTGCAGTTTATTTAAAATATCACCCAAATGTGTCACTTTTATATATTTTATGCAAGAATTCTATTGTGTATTGGCAGCTTTTCAAAATAAAGAATAAGTAAGTTCTTATTGTTTTGTACCAAAAATGAACCGAACGGAGCTCTCCAAGACACTGTACCGAACCGAATACGATTTTAGCGTACCGTTACACCCCTAGTCAGGATGCTTTCTTAGATAATATTTTTTCATTACAGGCAAACTTTCTCCACACAGAAGGCAAGAGTTTTGCATTGTACCTCCATGAACCTGTATTCTGTCTCCCGCCTGGCTTGAAACCCCCTGTTCTCATCAACAACCTTCCGTTTAGCCATTTTTGGGGAGGGGCTAATGAAAGTTGATCACCGCTCTGACTGCTGATGAATAATGAAGCCGAGGCCCGCTTGCTGCACTGCTTGAATTTTTAATCAAAACTACTTTGAAAACTCCCTCTAGGTCGTCTGTTTGGTTATCACTACATTTGGACCAGATCATCTTCTGACATTTCCAACAAAAAGTTAAGTTGATGAGTAACTGTTATTCAATAGGCTTGTCCTAAACAACTCTCTCAAAATTGGTCATCAGCATTGATTTCATTCACATTCTACAATCATAAAAATGGTCTAAATGCATTCAGGGCATTAAGCCAAGTCAAACCATGTTTGGCATCTGCTATTTTCATGTTGGCATGCATGTTTGAAAGCAAGCTCTGATGGGGTCAATTGTGGCTAACCGATAAACTACAACGTAGAAAAATATGGACAATTTTTGCTAACTTTAACTTAAACGTATTACTTTTGGGAACATTACGGTTATCGTTTACTGCCATCACGAATTAGGTGACCTGTTACAGTAAAAGTTTGACATTCGCATCAAACTCGGCGTGTCATCAATATCTAATCCTGACCTAGGGCTGGGGCAGTACACCTTGTCATAACAAATACCGGTGTTTAATTTAAAATCATATTCATTTTTCATATACCGCAATACCAGTGAGAGGAGCATACAAACTTTACGCACACACTCACAAAATACTCACGGCCAATATGTTACTGGGGACATTCTGTTTACATTGTAGCCAGCTTAAAGATTAGAAACAAATAAAATGTTTTGTATTTTAACTGCAGCAGTTCGGATTTCTTCCCCTCATTACAATTAGGAGTATTCTTTGTGAACAGCAGCAGAAGTGTTCTTTGTGAGACCATTCAAACATGGGTTAACAGTAGTCTGGTGTTTCCTAAGTTATTAGGAAATGGAGTTAACACCAAGTCATCCAAATAAATAAATAAATAAAATACTGCCAAACTCCACAACATTAATATATGTTGAAAAATACTTTGATATAGATTTTTGGTGAAACCGCCCAACTCTTTACTTAGCCATCAAAAACCTGATAATAACACCAGCTTAAGGTCAATGTTTACAAACCGTTTAGTAGTGCTCAAAACATTTGAATTTATTATTAACATTTAACATTTTAACATATTATTTAACATTTTTAATGTAGGTAATTTTGCCTACAATCGCTGCAATTTTACGATGAGTCAGTCACTTATGTTTAGCTTTCTAAAAGGTTGGCCATGTATCCCTGTTTTGGAGTTTATTATTATTATTTTTAGCAACAAAAACAAAAACATTTTCTGCTGAGATTCTAGAGATAGGGGTGCTCTGCTATTTAGTCATTTTTATTTTATTTTTTTACGTTAGCCTTGGGCCATGCTGAAGAACGTAATAATGCATTTATTGCAAGGAAAATTGAACCTAAATTCATTGTGTTAAAAAAAATACTTTAAAAATCTTTTATGATTGCAGGTGTTCTCAAAACATCTGCTTCACAAGTACAAATATAATGGTATTTAAAAGTAATTCAAATAAAGGCAGAATTTGGAGTGATTTAAACAGATTGTAAATCCCAAGAGTGACTGATTCTTAGCAATTGAAAGAACTCTTTTGCCATATTTTTAAAATGACTCAAAGAACTATGAATCTGAGACTCACCAATGTTAGGATGTTTAAGCAGACGGCAGATCCGGGCCTCACGCTCCAGTTTCTGGTGATCTGCAGAGACAAAAAAAGATTAAGGAGATCAGGTTAGAGAGGAGCATGTAAAGGTAGCTTGCTACAAAACTTTCAGAGAAGTTTTGGCATTATTAAAATACAAAAATCTAAATAAAATGAAGAAAACGGCTAAAATATAATGAAAAATGTATCGGTTGCCAAACAGTAAAAAAATGTAACATCTCAATTTAGATTTTTGTAGGTGCATCTTTTTTTTTATCAAGCACCATCGTTTGACAGAAATAGTAAATATATCTTTTAATAAAACTTTTACTTTAAAACAGAACATTCTTCAATGCTGTTTATATGAGTTTAGACCTTTGCAAAATTGTGATGACAAGCAGCTTGCAAATAATACGGTGCGCTCAGCCTCCATCCACTCTCAGAATAACTATAGATATCTGTTACAAAGCTAGCCAGTGCATCTGGTGTGTTTGTTTGCTAAATATAAACTTAAACCTAATTTCATTTCACTTTCTGTAAAAACCAAGCAGAAGTAAGATCGAGAACGTCTGCTGAGGGATTACTATCTTTGTCAAATACACGTGACTCAATGATAAAATGGAGCCAGTAATGACTTGCAAGAGATCAGAAAAACTGGCCAATCACACATCAGGCCAGTCCCCACAAAGCCAGTTAATTCTGAACCAACGGCGATCAATCGCAGCAACACTAACAAAAAATATCAGATGACAATTAAAACAAACTAAAATGAACAATAAAAAAATGAATGATATACTCGAAAAACAAAACTAAAAAAAAAAAGAATCTATGAAACGTCTTTGCTTTTAGATCAATGTCAGCATCTCAGGCTAAAACATAGCTAGCTATGGCTTGTTTTTAAATACTATATTATATTAAAATGTATGCATTTAAATGGGTTTGAAATATGATAAAATACTTTCAAAACATTCTCAGGGACTTATATAAATGGAATTCGTATTAAATAAAACGTGTTGATGGTTTAAAGGGATTCAAGTTGTAAAAAAACCATGTGTGACTCTAGAAAGATAAACTGTGAATTTTATAAAAATTACTTGTTTTGTTTACATTCATACCATTCTGTCCTTTGTTTGCAATAAAGAAAAGTTATCGTTTTGTTCTTGGCTTAGCATGCCTTGATTAAGAATCTCTCTGTCTCAGCTGGGCCTTGGTCAAGTCTTACTGCACGCTAGGAGTGTAACAATATATCGTGGCACATTATATTGCAAAACAAAATTGTGGCGCTACTGGGAGTTCTCATCTAGAAGATGAAGTGTATTTGCTTCTCTGACTGATTGGGATTCTAGTCACTTCTGAAACTTCTTTACCTCCTTTGTTCAACGTAATATTTACCAGAAGAAAATGATCGTTTACTCACATTCTAAATGAGAAAATTATATAATTAAAGTTTAAAAAGACATAAAGTTAAAAAGACGACGACGCAAACATTAACACTGCCCCATAGTCTCAAAATATTTAAAATTAATATTTTTTTTTTCAAATGATGATTAGATATATAAACAGTTTCAATAGTTGGTTAAAAATAGTGCTGTGTCATGCCTCGTGGTCGAGTGGACTGTGCGCAGGACACATATGTGCGGTTGCGCAGGGCGACGCAGGATCGAGTCGTCTTCCCATCCCCCCCAACTCTCCCTCCACCTTGCTTCCTGTCTCTCTCTACCCTCTCCTCTGTCAATTGAAAAAAAAGGCTAATGCCACAAAAATTATCTTTAAAAAAATAGTGCTGTAAGATATCGTAGACATTAATGTTAAGGTATGTATCGCATAGTGAGCAGATTGTATAATTACACCCCTACTGCACGCTGAGCTGAGCTTTCCAAGTTTGTCATTAGTTTGGTTGCGTTCCAGTTCTAAGTTCCAGTGCTTGTCTGATTTTGAGGACGTCTGTTGAGTAAACAGTCCATAGGTTCTAAAAGCTCCCAGTGCTGGTGTAATGCCATGGTGATGAATGGCATTTTGTAATATTTTGTAAATAAGACCGTCTTGATGAATCACATGTAAAATAGCTGAAGATCTTCGTCTGAACCGGCAGGGTCGGTCGGGACGCAACGAACCGGGTTGGATTTATATATTTAATTTATATAACTGTACAATGGCTCTGTGGGGAACGGTCTTGTGATGTACTTCGATTGCAATAAAACACAAAATGGGACGCAGGAGGTGAAATAGAGGCTTGTTTCTAGAGACTACCTTCTGTATGAATATGCATCAATAGCCAATTCTAAAAAGGTGTCTTTGCATGCATCCGTTTGAATAAACAGGTTTCATTTTTAGTCTCTATTACACATCGATAGATCCATAGTGCAGTGGAGAACTGATAAGAGTTCTATACAGTCGCAGTAGAAGCGTGTAGTCAGCACCCAATTTTGTTTTCGGCAAAACTTTCATTGTAGTCATCGTTTTGAGGAATCTGCTATTTATATGGGAGACAAAGGACTGCTAAAACTCCAAATTTAAGCCAAGGAGTTTGACATTTTTACCATTTTTATTGTTTCACTACCCATGTGAAGATCTGGATCTAGATGTAGTGATCGCAATGGACAAAAATGGTTGGCGTATGAAACTAAACAATGCAACCTAAACTACACAGGGCTTTGTTCTAATAATACGACTCTGTGAATCACATGAGTGTGTGTCATAGTGGGCGTGAGGTTCAAGCTGATATAAAGCTTATTACTGAAACATGTAATATGCTTGCATGAGCTTGAAAGATTAATGTTATGTAAAATTAAACAAACAAGCCCGAGGGCTAATCCCTTCACACTCACATACGTGCTCTCCCCATCTCTCTAACCCTCACTCACAAACGCAAGGAGCCTGCCTGAGATTTATTCGTCTTTACAATATTATGCACCGTGCACCACAGGAAGTCAAGGAATTGGAAGAAATTAATATTTTTTCATTAAACAAATTGGCAAAGTCAAATAAACTATATTTGGACCAAGTTCCATGCACCAATTTGCAGCTAAAAATAAAACCTTCAAATGTTCAAATTCTGCCCCAGGCGAATGTTCTCTTTTATAAATACAGTAACAGCTTGTAGGGATAAAGGAAAATAATTTATTAAGACTATATAAAGGCATGCATGCACTGCTTTATTAAAAAACATTATATTAGGCGCATTGTCACCAATGTTTACAATCTGTTCCATCAAGAGCGCATCACCGCTAAACATCCAGACAAGAGTGACCTCGACTGAACTCATGTCACACACTCACCATCTGCATGAAATAAATCACTACCAAGCTTTCATCCAAGAAGCTCCGGAATTACTGAAGACGAGCATTGAGATGGAACCGTGAGCCTCATATGAACAAAAGATTCGTACATCCATGTAACCAGCAGAGTCACACATCCCATAATGCAAATGACTGACACTTTCCTTATTGCTTAAAAATAACCGTATACTAACTGTGAATATAATCTCTGGCCAATCAAACCTGTTCATGCAACGCAGTGCTACTTTATGTAAATGTATAATAAAAAAATTTAAAAAACAGAGTTAAGGCCAACACACACACACACAGACCCGAATTTTCGATGTGAAGTTTTGTGTGACTATGCCCCTTGATATTATGAAGAGTGGTGCCAACGAAAAAGAGTTTCCGATTGACATATCGGATCCTTTTTTACAAGGAGAATGACCAATGATGGCTGGCTCTTTTAATGACGTAGAATGTAAAATAGCCGCTTGGTGAGGCCCATCCCACATTGTAACAGCGGCATCGTCCAGGAAACAGGAAAGAAGCCCACAACAAATCCCTGTGATCAACAAGCAACAGTATAAAATGCTAAACACCCAGCTAAACACCCATCATTTTTTCTATGTGTTCTTTGATTTCTTCTCTGTGGCCATATTCTTCTTTCCAGTTTCCCTGTTTGCAACAGTGGGCATCGTAAATACCATCTTCAGGCAGGGAGTGTCATTGCATTAATATTTCCTCGACCCAGATGAAGAGCACCATGCTGAGAAACCATCCGAGGATTTGTGTGAATCTCGATTTGGATCGCTGCGTAGAGGCCTACCACTAAAATAAGCTTTGGCCTCTATTGGATAATCTCGATAATGTTTTTTTGACAAATCTTGACCTCGGTCAAGGATTTCTGTTCATTTTTCTCAAAGGGAGACAAGCCCCAGCTCTTATTTCAAGCAAAATACCAAACGTTTATTGGAACCACTTAGTAATCGCTTTTCAACTGAAATTTTATCTCAAGCACTATGTATTGCATTTATGCCAACGATTTTTTTCACACAAAGTTATAATGCAGAGTAAAGGTCTTTACACATAGAGAATAATACAAATTAACGATACGAAAAGGTGAATATATCACAAGAGGCAGAGTTTTGAAAAAACAACGCTCACGAATGGATTCCTCATCTGTAGAAGAGTTTCAAGTTGATTTCAGACAAATAATTACAAACCTGTAAAGATGAAATCACAGAACTGATTCAGATGCACTATAAGTGGTTTAAAATGTTTGACAAATTGTCATAATTGTGCATCAAAGAATAGTTTATTGCGTAATGCTTTGATTTACCATATCGATATAACTTTAGCCATTTACATTATAATGCTAGTAGTCGACAGAAGTTGTTCGGCTACGCTTCCATTGAATACGTTTCCTGTCCGTTTCCTGATTACAACAAAACAAAACTAAAGTGAACCTTCGTTTATTGCGGCAGATAGGTTCCAGAACTGGCTGCGATAGCTGAAAATCTGCGAAGTAGGGACACTGTATTTACAGTATTTATTTAACAGGTATTCAGACTTTTAAAGCCCTCCCTTTACATAGTACTGTTAACAAATCATCCTTTACAGTAATGTACAGATATCTACAATACGTACATACAGTACACAGGCACAATGAACCAAAAGTACTAGCAGATAATAATAAATATATAAATAAATTCTCTAAAATCCGCTATATATTTTCTCTTATAATATACATACGTAATAGAATAAGTCTGCGAAGTCGTGAATCCACGATAGTCGAACTGCGAAGTAGCGTGGGTTCAATGTACTTTACACTGTACTGTACTGAATGCATTGTGTTTGTGAAGAAATAGATCATGGATTTAAAGCATTTTGTGGGGGGGGGGGGTTAAATGTATTAAATTAAAACATAGATTAGATTACAGATTCCATTAATGACTGATTATGATCTATTTTCGTTATTTATTTAACATTTATGGTTTCATTGCTTTTTGAACCACAATTGCATTAGCTGTATTTCCTGTAGTAGAAGGAACAAACAAGCTGCACAAAATGAAAGATAATGTAGCTTGAAGAGTAATTACATAGCAGTTCTCGCAGTCGTTGATTTACCTAAAATGCACTTTTTCATCCATTTTTTTCTACATGTTTATTGACCTTTTTTAAATGCCTTTTTTAAGGATAATATAAGTGCACTAGTAGAAATCAGTTGTTTATTACGCGTGTTTGTAAATGTAAATAAGCTTAAAATCATTGGTTATTTCAAATTTTCAAAGGCCCTTCAATGTAACTTCAGTTAGGATTCTGGGACATTTGCAACTTGGTTTGATTACGAAAAAATAAATAATTTTCAGCTTTCATGAACAATACCATGACAAACAACAGTCTCAGATCTAAGCACTTGAAAGAACTCACTTTGGAGGTTGCTTTGAAATAAACCAAATGCTCCCTTACAGAATCCAGGCAGATAATAGAGGGGGGGTTTGGAGACAAAGATACAGATACTAACATTTGATTCCATTATTTTGTTAAAGGTTATTCTGAAAAAACACAAAGAAAGCATGACTCTGACCCATCATTACTCTTGATAAAACGTCCTTTTTCCCAAAGACGTGATTGAAAAAAGCCATCTAATCAACAGAACAATTGCGTCCACTGGAAGCTAAGTGCCCACTTCCATTCTGACATTCGTTAGATTGAATAAATTATTTGCTTCTGGCCACAAACATTCATTCTCATCCCCCATATATTGAGTCGTGTGGTCCAGGGCCATCTCTTTACCCCCCCAAACACTGCTGTAATGACTCTTTTCTCTGAACTAGATTAGGTGTTAGCCTTTCACACATGCAGGAGCTATTGCACACACACACACACACACACGCCCGCACACACACAGAAGACATGCTACACGCTAACAGGATTACATCCTCTCCCTTCTTGCCCTGTGACCCAGTGGAGGATTTAGCCGTAGCATGCCACTGGCACTTGCACACACCGTTTCCCTCCAGAGCTTTCCGTGCAGGCCAACACTGAACACACACACACACACGCACGCACACACACACTCACTCACTCACTGCAGAAGCACAGGAGAGCCAAGATGGCAGAGCACCCACAATATAAGCCATGCAGAACATATAAAGAAATGGAAAAAGAGAGATCTGAGGTGGCTGGGCCGGGCTATTGAGACAACATATGCCTTCAGAAATCAAGAAAATCAAGTCAAGAGCGCAGACAATCATCGTCTGGAGCTACAAACATCTGAAGAATGCATTGGTTAGGCTGAGATCCATTTCTCTCACTTCCCCCCACTCCTTGAGAGCTATACCTTTATGGATTGGGACACCCCTACGAAGCTGAATTCATTTGAGAAATGGTCTGAATAATCGCAAACGCATCACTCTTGGTAGTTATTAAAGCGTTTATACATAAACGTTTTTTTGGTGGAAAAATATTGTTAAATGTTTCGCTCTCATCTATTACAGAGTGAATTGTAACAAAGTAAAAAGCTTTTCTCAAGATAACATTTATGTATTCGCATAGTTTGGAGCCAAACACTTCAGAAGTTAAATGACATCATACTTTGCTTCCAATATAATGCTAAATAATAATTGAAAGCAATTCCCCTGAAAAATGAGGTTTCTTAAATTTAAATACTGATTAAATCAACATTTGTTACCCAACTCTTGTGACAATATTCATAACAGAGTTACTCAAGATAAATAAGAATTATTTTGGTGGCTGGTGGTAAACTTAAACTTGGAAAGGAACTCAGAGGCTCGTGAAAACTTGATCTCTTTTTTGTAAATTAATCATAAAGGTGGACTGCTTCATTCAACATGAAACAAAATTCAAATGTCAATCTTATGTAAAAATCAACACTCTCGCTGCACTATGCCTTATGATTATTCATAAGATGATTAAAGCTTGTGCACAAACTTTGATGTTGGCTTTTAAAAGTATCAAGTATTTTTATTAGCAAAATGGAATGATTGTCAAGATATGATTTTTGGTTGCTATGAAGAAGTGAGTGACATCATACAAAGTTTCTCATGATGATTTTTGTTAGCTGAGATAGTGATATTCCAAAATGGTTGCTATGGTAAAACTTCAGGTTGACATGGAAGGGTCAGTGACATAATATAATGTTCCGCAACCCCCAAGTTTCTATCATTTACCAAAGCTGAAACAGAGTTAAGAAAATTTGGTTGCTAGGGAGCAAGCAATGATGCCATATATTTTTTTATTTTGTCACTATGATTAGCATAAACAAACCACCATTTCTATATGTTTCATCTTTGTTGTCTCTTCCCATTTATTTTCAACGCTCATTATAAGTCAATGGAAAATTTCCCAGCATTCTCAGTGATTACTATAGTGGAACCAGTCCGAAAAAATATAGCAACCAGTCAGACCAGTTTGGATCACTTGGCAATTTGGTGGGCGTAGCTATATATAGAAGATATATCTAGAATTTTTTGGTGTAAAGCAAATAATGAATAACAGTATGTTGGCTTTTACAAGCCGACAGAAAAACTGAAAAACCTCCAGAGAGTGAATCCCTTACAATCTTTGATGAGCACCACTCACTGGTGGTGGATCAGCTTCCTTTAAATGAAGCATGTTTCCCAGAGAAATACAATCATTTGTTCTCTGAAAACCTTGCACAGAGTGTCAAAAAACTCCAGTGCCCTCCGCAGAGAAAGCTTCAACATTGAGGAAAATAAACTTAAAAAAAAGACTCAATTGAGAAAATAATCCTGTTTGCTTAGTGAGAGCCTGACTCGAAGCTAATAAACACGATTTGCAAAATAGCTTGTGATCCCATGTGAACATGTGTGAGTGGAGGGAGGGTTCCAGAGGGAAATAGATTTTTCTTTAACCTTTACAGACAGCGCCACATTGAGATCTGAAGGTGTTAATTGATTGGCTTTCATTGAGACCATCTGTTCACGATCAATACATCCTATTGATAACTCATGTTTAATGTACGAGTTCAGGCTGAAAAACAAGCCCTGCCCACTTAGCGTCAATCCATTACCCCGAGAAATCAAGAACGGTCTGTGCTTACAACCTTTTTTCAGGTATGTTTGCAGATATTAAACTATTGTATTGTTTTAAAACAACTATAAAGCTGTGTGTATCATGTTGCTTTAGAGGGACGTCTGACTTGTGAACTACACCCTCATTCTGCAGGATGGGTGTCACATCAGGACATATGACAACTAATATTATTTAGAAGACGCAACTCTTGTAATTGAAATGGCGAGAGACATTAAGAACTGTGTTTGTTTCAAAACAGAAGAAGAAAAATAAACAGATTTATCGAAGATAAAAATGGCATCGAATTAATGAAAACTGACTTCCTGTGAAAATTGGAAATTCACTCCTATTGACTTTTTAAAAGGTTTTAATCTCTTTACATAAGTGTTCCAAATCTCAAACACAGTCTAAAAAGGTGGTACATAACAGCAGAAAACTAGATATACCATGCTGCCACTAGGTGGTGTATAACTAAAACTATAGGTTGCTATATTGTTTTGTTCAGAGAGTGATTGTTAACACACATGGCGGATTTGAACCTGATCAGATAATGAATGGCAGAGTTATTAACAGTAGTCCTGCTTATGGTAAAATTTCGGCTTTCGAGAGCTTCCAAAACAAAGTCAAAAACGATTCGCAATTTAACATCCCACATGCCTTAAGATAAGACTGGTGGAGTATGAAGATGAACTTACAAAATTCCTAGGAGGGGGTTGTTCGTATGATTAGCAAAAGTGCCCCTTATTAGATGTAAAGAGTCAACTTCCTGTAAAAAAACGCAATCCCTATTACTTATATTTAAAG
Source organism: Danionella cerebrum (assembly GCA_007224835.1). Taxonomy (NCBI): domain Eukaryota; kingdom Metazoa; phylum Chordata; class Actinopteri; order Cypriniformes; family Danionidae; genus Danionella; species Danionella cerebrum. Next base: position 33,469 of record SRMA01026154.1, read on the forward strand.
TCGTGGTACCGTGTCAAATTTCTTTCAGCTACGAAAACCTGTTAGCGTTGAAACACATTCTTGCTACACCCCCTTTTCGAATCACAATTAGTGATGTGTGTGAGAAATTCTGTGACTTTTCAAGCATCTTTAGACCCTCATAAATCCACTAAAAGTTCTCTGAACACTTTTTCAGGTGAACTTCCTCAACAGTAAAACATCCTTTGATCGATTTCTTCATAATTTTTCTGGGTATCTTTCCACTGGAGCCTCTCTGTCATTTTTAAAATGGTGAAATAGTCCATTGACGGTGTTCGGCGTCCGCTTTTTCTAAAGTTATTGTGAATGTTGTATGTCGTTTCTGCAAACCACTGCTTTCTGTGTACTGGTGCACTCAAAAAAAAAAAAAAAAACGTCTCAAACTCAAATAACTGATCGGCCCCTTTGTCTTTCTGTCTGATATTTTCAACCTGTAACGTGTGATTAGATGCACTACTCGTGTATGCTTCACTTCTCTCTGTGTGTCATTTATTTTAAGGAACACAAACAGATCTGTGTTTTGGTGAAAAGTCTGCTTTTTATGAAGCAACCTAAATGTAAAACTAGAATAATCTGAAATGCAATTCTGTTTCATTTGAGCTGGAGGAGATGTTCATAGAGCAGCAAACACAACGCTGACAGCAGTTTCATGTTCCATGACTTGTCGAGATAATGCCTTCATTAGGATGCCAAAGGGAAAGGGGAGGAGTCACACAAAAGCACGCACCCACTCTAAGATTGCCAAAGCTCATTCCTAATATGGATGCAGCAGTGTTTAATTGCTCCATCACACAGAGTGTGTGTTTGACTGAGTGCGGGTGTCATTGTTGTGCTTTATTGTGCTGAAGCTCGGAGATCCGTGGGCTCAATTACTGGCCCGCTGAGAGGCACTCTTGTGTTTGTCGCAACCAACAAAACTGCAGTGGCCGACAAAAAAAGATCAGGCCCATGGGGACACGCAAGCACACACACACACACACACACCCACAAAGCTCTGGCCCCCGAGTCCGCACAATTAAATGCCTGTCAATATCTGCTAGAGGCAGCTGGTCATTACCGCTTCCCCATTTACTCATTTTTCCCAATAGTTACTCTGTAAGGGCCACGAGACACTGGACGCAAACTTTGTGATGTGTTCATAGCTTCAGATTTTATTAACTTTTATTAGAATAATTCTATTGTCTGCTTTAGTTGTGGGAGAACCTGTAATTTCTCAAAAATACAAATAAATAAATCAGTGAAATCAAATTTACAATTTCTCAATAAATTTAAACCCTGAATCGATAAATATCTGGCAAATACCGTGATCCTTTTATGTAATATTGCACCTCATACGTGATTTTCCAGACCACAATATTTTGCAGCTGTTTTATTGTGCTCCCACTGTTAACAATGACCACATATTCACTTCGTCCTTGGTTAACTTTGCTTTATCTTTTGCCTCTGTAACCTTTTTCTAGGGATCATTTGCTGCTCATCGATCAGTTGTTTGGTGATATTTGATATGTCGGTTCAACGGTCTCATGGGTGGGGGTCTTGGCCGAACAAAGCTCCCAAAACACAACACTGTATGAGGTGTAGCATGTCTGTTTATTATCACTGTGCTTGGTTTTTAAGTGCATTTTAAAACAAAAGTAAACTGAAGTAGACTTATTTTGAGGTTCACTCCACTAAGACTTTGTGAGTGATCTTTATCCAAATGTTGATGGTTCGGACACAGGTCTGCACCCTGGTAAAATGGCTTCCTTGCGGTTCATGTCAATTGATGTGAGAGATGCAAAAGGTATGCTAGGGAGGTGAAAAAGAGACTAGTTATTGCATTCGGGCTCAGTCCAAACTACGTCTGGCGGAACTTTTACATCCCGACTTTAAGTACACTTACTGCTACCATTATTTAATAAAATGTGGGGTTATCCTGCTGCCAAAAGATATGTGATGTAGCTGATATATAGTGCTTTCATTATCACAGTCAACAAACTGGCTACTAGAACAGAGTGCTGCCAGTGAGCCTAGTGCATTCACTATCCAGAGCAGTGGACAACTTAAGCCCCATTCTCTCTGGATTAGCATTATGTAAGGAGCTAGCGTGATATTGAACCAAGATTTCATAAACAGAGGCATAATCTTACCTAGTGTTTCTATTTGTGTCATCTAAAGTCATCAAATCTTTTATTTTTCCAGCTCGTATTGGGTTTTAGAGCTTTGTCCATCTGCAAGGTTCACTGTATGGACCACAAATTCTAAAATGTAAAACACAGTCTCTCTTTACAAAAGAAGAATATCCAACAGTAAAGATAAAAACACTGGAAAACGTATAAAGAGTATTGCCTCAGGACCACAGAGAAAATATTTAAACGTGTTCAAAATGACTGGCGTGGTCGCAGGGGAGCCGTCTAAGCTCTTCCACTATCTATGAAAGGATCATTTATTGTATATAAGCAAAAGCTATTAAAGCTGTAAGCAGTGATCAATGGGCTTGCACACATCCAGCACCATGGCCTCTCGGTGGCCAGTTTGTCGCACTACACTACAGCCTCTCTTTTTTAAGGATCATGTATTCAAGGGAGAATTGTTCACATTACCGAAGAATTAAAAAAAAAATCACATCATAAAGTGTCATGACCCCAGGTGGCGCTGTGAATTAGTTTTTTTTCTACGTTATTGTTTTTGCCAGTATTCTTGTCAACAATTTGCTTTAATCAATGTTAAATGTTTTATTTCTTGTGCACTATAACCAAGGACTGTTACCATAGCTGGTAAATCTGGGAGCGGTCAAACATTGCGCAGCTGAATTATAACAACTTAAAAATAAAAATAACTGACTTCCTGTCTGTTTCTAATTGAGGTTTTTCGTAGGTCTTGGTCCCTTACATAAAATGTTCCAAAATTCAAACATCGTTCAAACACAGTCTGACATAGCACTACACAATTGCAGGAAACAGCTAATTTACCTAGCGACTAGGTGGCGCTATAACTGACACAGCAGATTTAGATGTTCAGACATGGACTAAATTTGGACCTGATTGGACATTGTATGGCTGAGTTATGAACACCTTCCTGTTTATAGCAAGATTTCTCATTCGATGGGCAGTGTGAGCACATACTTGAACAAAGTCCAAAAAAGCTTCGCAATTTAACATCTTACAAGCCTTAGATAACATTGATGAAGCTTGAAGATGAACGGATAAAATCTCTAGGTAGAGTATGACAAGCAATGGTGCCCATTTTTAGAGGTTTTTATGAAATTGCATTTAAGTCTCAGTAGCATACCTATGACAAACTATCAGCACACTATAAGCTGAATGCATTAAGTAACTTTATAGGTAGTCACTTTGCCACACCCACCTTTTGAACAGTTTTTCAAAAAAGTAATACAATTACAATAGGGTGCTACCCACTTTTGGTTCTCAAGCCTGAATTATGTGATGCATATCAATAAATCAGAAAACATGTCTAAAAGAAAGCACAACAAAGAGTTAATACCTACGAAGAAAAAAAACCTCCTAAAATGGGAAAACCAAGTATATATTGAAAAAAAAGAGAAAAAAAACCTCCTAAAATGGGAAAACCAAGTATACAATGAAAAAAGAAAAGAAAAAAACCTCCTAAAATGGGAAAACCAAGTATACATTGAAAAAAGAAAAAACCTCCTAAAATGGGGAAACCAAGTATACATTGAAAAAAGAAAAGAAAAAACCTCCTAAAATGGGAAAACCAAGTATACATTGAAAAAAGAAAAGAAAAAAAACCTCCTAAAATGGGAAAACCAAGTATACATTGAAAAAAAAAACCTCAGGTCCAATCCATATTGGGCAAGTGCTATGTGGAAACACATGCCATTGACAGACAGAGAGAACAAGCACAGCCTGATCTGATTGTTTATCTGATAAATTAATTATAGGATATAATTAAGAGGAATATAAAACACGTGAAGAAAAAACACTACACTATAGTAAAAAAAAAGAGCTTGTTATTAATAACTCATCTTTGCAATTAGGAGCAATAGCAAATTTGAGAGTAATTTGCACTTGAACCGATATTTCAGTTTTAGCTCGTTGAACTGGGAAAAATGTTCTCATTAAACTTATTTAAAATTGTTTTTTACAAAGTTACCATTTATAAAAAGAAATAAAAATAAAAACATTCATTCAAACCCCATTAATCCCACTGAAATGTTCTTATAAATAAACACAACAAACAGAAAAACAAGCTTCAGAACTTCGAAAGTAAAAAGAAAATAATTTCCTGTCAGCACCATCACAATCAAGCATTCTGCTGATATTTGAACATGTGAGACGCCACACGACGGCATCTGCACACAAGCCTGGACGGAATCCAGTAATGCAACATCAAAACACTTCAATTCAGCAGGTGGGGGAACCAGTCCAGAAGAGTTTCCCTAGAAACACATTCATAGCAGCAGTCTGAATCTTCAGACAGAAGCAACACACACAACATTTCCACCGAGGCTGGAGAAATTAAAAGAGAAGAGAATTGTGGGTAAAGCTTTCTGTATCTGTGGTGCTAAACAACGGTAACCAAGGCACTGGAGTACAGATATAAACAATACATTCCCCCCATCGACCTAAGAGGGCAAATGAGACGTGCTTATTCCCTTAAGCCACTAACTGAATGATTCAGTGCAGAAAAGCAAAGGTGGTTTGCATCGTGTTACAGCTTTAAAACACACAATAACCCCCCCCCTTACGTTTATGACAGATCTACAAAAGTTATTCATAATATCTGGGCTGAACGCATGACTCAAATGATGAGGGCAGTAGTTGCCTGATTATTAACCCACAATTAACCACAGAGGTAGTTCCTAGTTCAAGATGCTTTTTCATTGTACTCCGACTATCAACAATGATCACCAGACCTCAACTAACAAAAGATGAGAAGCATCTGAGCAAATCGTCCATGTCTACACCACTCTCTGAAACACAAACACTCAGTCATTGAAGGACGTGAGAAAGTGAGCAGCGGTGCATACAGGTCCTTACTTTTCAATCGTGCTCCGACCGTTAACAATGATCACCAGAGACATTAATTAACGTGAAGAAGCATTTGAGCAAATCCTTCATGTCTGCACCACTTTCTGAAGCACAAACAGTTATGGAATGACACGTGAGATAAAATGAGAAGCGGTTCATAGAAGCCCAAAGTTCACAAAGCAGCCCAATGGTATCGCATTAATTTATGGCTGAATTATTATTGGTTCAATTGATCCTTTTCTCCATCACAAACATTTGTTTAGCCAATACAAACAGGCTAACATTCTTGAAATAATGTCAATGACTCTATTACAGGAGAAATTGGAAACCACTCAAAGGGACATCGTCCATCTGTACATTAGGCCCAGTTTAAAGCAGAGAAGTCCAGGCCGAACAAACTACTGGTATTCATTTTTGCTCCAACCAATTAAAGGAAGCCGAAGATTGTTAACCTTAATTTCATGTGATGGAGATAACAAATGCAAAGGTTTGGGAGTCACAAGGGAATATAAATAGAACGCTTCGAGGAGAGGTATTCAAGATGAACTTCCTTCACGAGAGCAGAGAGAACACATGAACGCACACAATGTCAGATAAAAGACAAAAAGCACAGTCATATGCACCGCAAACAGGACTGAGTGATCGAGAGAGGGAAGCGCAAGAGAGGACGTAGCCCAGGGGCAGAACGACCATGGGCGTTAAATGGGTCAAGGAGAGAGCGTTGCAAAGGCCGCTAACACTAACGCACAGCGACACCAGAGAAAAACTATAAGCTTCAACAACAAACCTGCTGAAGTTACAGCTGATGAAGTCAGCCTGGCCTCTGACCTAATATGAAATTAATTTCAACATTTCATTAAACTGTTCGCATGCCGATTCAATCTGTGAAAACTCATTAGTCTCCTGGAACACCCAGTAGTCATAAAGAATCGAACAAGCCACGCTAAGTAGATCTGCTGCAGAGGACTGGCATGGTGATACAGCCACAATGAGCCAGTTTAAAATCTGGTGTGTGTTTATTCTTTCTAATGTTGTTTCGTAGACATTATAAGCCGATTTCAGGTGTTTATGCAATGCTCGGTTGGTTAATAATAGTTGATATTGGTTAATATACTGCGTCACAATTAGGGGTGCAACAAAATGTTTCATGGAACTACTGGGAGATATCGTCTAGGAGCTGAAATGTATTTGCGTCTTGATGTGATTGTGATTGTAGTCACTTCTGCAACTTCTTTACCTTTTCTTTTTGTTTCGTGTAATATTTACTATGAGATAATTTTCTTTTAATAACGAGAAAAAACTAGCTCTCTCCATTATTTAGAGTTAAAAGGATGACCTATTGTAAACACCAACACTGACCTCTAGTGGACGGATGTATAGAAAGCTCTCATACTAAATCAAACTAGACCCTAGCTTTCTCAGCTTTGTGGTGTCAAAACTAAAACTCAAAAGAAAAACATCGTATCGTGAGCAGAGTGTATAGCTACACCTCTAGTCATCCCCAGTAAACAATATCCCTTTGATGTGCAAGCTAAACGTTTTCACTAGCAATAATGAAATAAATATTAATACCTTAAATTGTACAGTGGTATCTTGAGATACGAATGCTTCAAGTTACGAAATGCTCGAGATACGAAAGGTCTTTCGGGTAATTTGTTGCATCAAGATACAAAAAAATAAATAAAAAATGAGTCATACAAAGAACCACAACAGTTCTACTCTATCTGCTTGTTAAATATGACATCGCGCTGCGCTTCCGGGTCCTGGCGCTCCTTTCTTCCATTGAAAAAAGTGCAAAAAGGGTCTGATACGCTTCAAAATCAGTTTTAAATCAAGCGTTATGAATAGATTACCAATAATGCACTATAAAAAAATGTTAGAGTCAAGGTGTCGTAAAAAATAACGTTTACAACGTGAAAAGTGCTGTTCTGTAGCGCGAGTTAGAGAAACCCTGTGACCGGTTCACAGAAACGCTCTCTCCCGTATGCTCCGTACTGTCTCCGCTTGTGCTTGAAACCGTGTTGGTGTTACAAATTCGAGAAAAATCTCGAGAAAGTGAACTTTCATACGTGGTGCTGTAATGTTTTCTGCATCCGTTCCACCTCCTCCGACACATCGCTTCACTCAAGGTAAGGTTTCACATTTGTGTACATATTACGTATTTTCCGTGTGTTTTATTATCATTTATTACATTAACATTGTGTAGATTTAAGGATTGAAGAAATGCTACTTGATTTTTATCTGGTTTTCCATTTTTTATCAACTTATACTGTTGTTTCTGAGAGCCGTTGCATGGATTAGGCGTTTTACATGTAAAACTTTGAGATACGCATTGTTCGAGATACTTTATCTGCTATCTACAAATGTAAAGGAAACATATAGTGAATAAAACGGTCGTAACTCAGCTGAGCCCATACGTTTGACTAGTTATCTATCATTAAAGGGACATCACACGTGTCTCATGTTCAAACGGATCGTTGAATGTGTTGAATGTAAAAGCGGAGCAGTGTAGTTCAGCTGCTATCGCTCCTCCACATGTCTCTGAGGAGTTTGAGCGGAGGAAACCTGCCGCTGGCTGTTTTAATGAGATGTATCTGAGGATGTCTCAGCCTCTCTTTTCAGTGAGATGTCAGAGAGGAACTGAGCCAATTGTTTCTTGCCGAGTTTTTACCCATCTCAATCGCTCACTTAAATTCCTTACAGTCATATCTTCATCATCACCACCTGAATCTCTGGAAGATCCACAAGCTTAGGTGTGTTGGCTGACTTAGAGGCATGTTTCTCCTGCACAGTCAACCTTCATAATGCAGCGGAAGGAATACAAGGGATTGAATTGTTTGAGAGTGACTATTAAAGGAAATATAGTTACCTGCAGAGTCTAAAGAAAGAAAAGGAAAGAAAAACATAAATCAATTCAATACTTGGTGTTCCAACCTTTTGCCTTCAAACCAGCATGAACTCTTCTAGGTACACTTGCACTAGTCAGGGATTACAGTTGGGCATAGGACCAAACCTAAATGCCAAACAGAAGCAAATGGTCAAAGTCACCCATGAACTGAAACAGAAAATGCATTGCAGGAGGCTTAAACCTGGATGAGAAACCCCAAATTCGCCATCGTATTAAAAGGTAGCTATACTGCCACAACAAGGTCTCACCCAGGCAAAGATTTCAGGCTTTCGACTGAGGTTTCGAAGTTGGAGCTCTTTTGAACAAGCACAAAGAAAGTGGCAGAAACACCCAGATACACCCAGATACACCCATCTACTGTCCGGAGAAGTCTGGCGAAAAGTTTAAAACAGTTGCAGCCATACCTTCAAATGAACTGAGCTGCAGAGGTGTGCAAAATGAGTGTCGGCAGGCAACAGTTATTAGTGTAAATGGAGTAGGATTAATCGTGTTCGAAATACTGGCAGCTACTTATCCATTATGCAATGACATCAATGAGGTGAACGCAAAATTTGTTGTGCAGCAGAGCCACCAAACTGAAATCAACAGAGCCCTGATCTCAACAGCACCGAGTGTGTCTGGAATTACATGAGGAGACAGCAGGATGCGAGAAAGCTACATCCGCAGAAGCCCTGTATCACATTGGTGATTCCTCCATCAAACCTCGGCGGCCGAGTTCAGGATTACTGCAAATCAACACAGAAAGAACTACAAGTAAAACAAAGAGCATCTTCTTTGACTACGAGATAAGGGGCACACGCTCGTTCATGTTCCCCGTCACACTTGATGGACTGCAGTGTGTCTGCTCTATTAGCGTGGAGCTTATCTTGTGTGTAGTTATTTGTCTGGAGAAAGTCGGTGCGTGTGAGGTTTAGCAGACGAGCGCTCAGCAGGGAACGGCGTTCATGAAGTCTTCGAAATGAACAATCTGCTGTAAAACAGAATATCAGGAATAATCTGGATATTCGGCATCAAAACGATTAATTCGAAGCCAATTTCATCATTGTTCAGGTAACTGAAACCAGTGGTACATTTGACAAATCTGATTGGTCACCGCAGAATAAGCAGAAAATAATTATTGTTCACTTGCATCAGGGAACCATTTCCTGCATCAAAGTCACAGAAGACATTTACACTGTAGCGAATCACTTTGGCTTCAATAGAGAATTCTTTTAGCGTGTAACTGCAAAAGTGTGCTTCATGTAGCTATTGGGGACAGTACGCGATCAGAAAGTCAGCATTCAGAGCAAGCAGATGCACTAATTAGAAATCCGGGGCGTCTCTGACTATTTTTTTACTACTTTTTTTGACAATTAGCTCTAATAAATTTACTTTAATTCTTTAGTACAACCCGAGCTTCTTTTTTTCATTACATTACACGATAATTCCACAACAAACCTGAAATAAAAAAAATACAATTTTGAGTAGTTAACTTTGTCCTTTTTTACTGTAAAATCTCAAAAATTGAGAAAGAACAGTGTTTGTCTTATAACAAAAGTCAAAAGTATTTAGTGAAAATAAAAATGTACTAATCCCCCCAAAAGCAAAAACCATGTTTGAAACAGATGAACCTCTCCTAAACGGTTCCAATCACATTTGTGCTTTGAAAAACACAAGCCATATCACAGGTATTATACTCCCCATCTTTTCATCACTAGATGGCACAGATTTGAGGTCTGTAAAATGAAGGACGATTGAGCACTTTCTTTTATTTGAAGTTTAATTACCTTGCAAATCAAGTTTCATAACTCTTGTAATGTTCATTTAAAACTAAAAATAACAAATGCCTGCAACCTACACTTTAAATTTGAAAATACAATAGCTGGGTCTCGTCGTGATTGGCACACGAACTGGTGCATGCAGAGACTAAGTGTGCCAGAAAAAAAATTAAATTGTGATATAAAATGGGTCATTAATTGTGCAATTAGTTACAATACATTCATGTGCACACGCATCGTTAATTAAATACATTTTGGGTTTATGAAAAAATATTAAATAAAGAAAGGTGGGTGTGGCTAAAATAAAATCTATTGCTTTCACTTGATCATGACGCACAACCATATGAATGAAAGGACCCAAACAGCCCCCTTCATGTAGTTCTGGAGAGGTTCTCATGACCACTATACCTCAACAAGCTCTAAAATCAGAACATGTTGACTGTTATTTTGTGATTTGATGTGCGTGGGCAAGGAGAAATCTCCCCTGAGGAGACTCTTTAGTCTCCTAAATTGGCCAAAAGCTCGAGTTCAAATCCTTCAGAAAAATAATGAGTTTTTCTCTGGTTTTAGCATCATCTAATCCCTGCAGTTTACCGAGCACCGCTCCCAGCATCAATGCTTGCTCTCTAATGTCGAGCATTGAGCTAGCTTTGGCTGTGCTGCCTCATTAAGTGAGGAGCGAATTCAGCACATCTTCTGCGCAGTCATGTTTCTTCTCTATGCTTACAGCTGTTTGGCCATTTTCTGATGCAATCTCCTTTGCTGAATCCCGTGTGCAAACGCCTGGCTTGTTTTCACCCGGTCCTGATTTAGTTGATTAGCGAATTCTGATCTGAATGACCATGGAGGAGGGACAACAGTGAACAGTTTATCTTTGAGCTTTAGGTCTCTCCCAGAGGGCCTCAGCTCTCCAAATATATCCATGCTCATGTCTGAGGAAACACACACACCTTCCCCGCCCAGGGCTATTCTTAGGCTCTATTTTTCAGCGAGTGTGTGTTGGATCTGGTGCTGGGTTCATCCCAGTGTGGAAATGTCAGATGCGCACACACACGCGCGCACACACACACACACACTGCTGGAGATCACATAAACTGTTACATAAACTCATATGCAGTCTGGCAGGTAACTTAAACCTCTGAATCATCCTTTTTTATGCCATTTTAAGTAGGTGGTTCCAAATATTCTCATTAATAACAAAATAGCAGTTATTTTAGTGAAAGATGTTAAAATGTTAAAGCAAACTATGTTAAATTTAAACATTCTAGTGGTGACCATTTCAATGTTAAAATAACAATATGTTGCTTGACAAGCTGCAAACATCGATCAAAGGGCTCAAGCACCTCAGGTGCCAATTATGACCAATCTTAAACTAAGATAAGTATTCAAGAAAGAACTGTCAAGACTTCAGACAAATAGGGCAAATTAAAAATTCAAAACTAGAAAATACCACCCGGTGGCGCTATGACTGAGTCTTGAATTATTCTTGAAACCCTATTATTGTAACACATTCTAAATTTCACAATATAAGTACAGTGGTACCTCGAGATGTTTGATATACGTAACGTCACGTGGGGAATTTTTTGCTTCGAGATGCGAAGAAAAATTTGAGAGACAAACAATTACAAGCGGGTTCTGCTGTATTTTTCGCTTGTTTGTCGAGCAGCACTGCCGGGCTCTTGTGCGGTCTGATAAAAAAGGGTCTGATACGCTTCAAGACACTATAGATTGAATTGACACTATAGATTACTAATAATGTGCTATAACAAATGTTAGAGTCAAGGTGTGGTAAAAGAAATAACGTTTATAACGTGGAAAGTGCTGTGCTATCGAGCAAGATAGAGAAACCCAGTGACGTTCTCAGAAGCTGTGCCAGGGTCTGCTAGTGCCAGTCCATCGAAGGGCAACATTCACTCACAAATTTATACCTAAATGGAATTCGTATTTTTCAGTTAACCTAACCACATGTTTTGGGAGAAAACGGAGTAGCCACACAAGCACAAAGGGAATATGCAAACTCCTCACCAGTGAGCCTCGAACTAGCACCACCGTGCGGCTAGCTACTGCACCACTGTGCGGCCCAAAATAAGTACAATATCAATCTTAAATGCATCATCCTGACCTAATCCAATTGCTGAATTTTCTGTAGCCACCTGGAGGCAGAATAACTGATACTGAAGCTTGCTATGTAGATAGACAAGGACTGTTAACATAAATGAAGACTAGGATTGATCAGACTTTATATGGTGCCTCCAGATAAACCTGAAGGAGTTTGGGGGTGAACTGATATAATCTATTGAAGGACTTTGTTAAGTATGGCACCAAAAGCACCTAATTTTCTTAACGTCCTGCTAGTTTGGGAAGCTTGCTCAAATAGACAATTTTGCAAGTCATGATTTCTTACGTAAGTGTTCCAAATATAGAAGTGTACTTCTATCACAGTCTGGAACAGCAGAAAATGGGATATCCCATGTACCCACTATGCTAGAAGTGGCACCATAGATTGCTATATATATAGCAATCTATGGTAAAAAATTATTAGGCTAATATGAGGCAAATGTTTTTCTCTCCATAGCCATGAATTGGCCAGAAATCATTCTGCAGCCAGTACCACGGGGCAATGCCCATGGATTGGCTTCACTCAATCGGCCATGTGAGACAAACTTGGTCCGGACACATATGGCAACTTCGTTCCCAATAGGACATTTTCTGTTTGACTTAACAACTTCCTGCTTCATGACGAAACTCAGTGACTGCCAAGAACAAACCATTCAACCAAGTCAAAAAAAAGCTTCATAATTTTAGATGCCTTTAGATGAGACGGCCAGATTTGAATGGAAACCACATGAAATTTAATCTAAATTTTTACAAATTAAAAATAATGTACTTCCTCTTGGTTTTTGAACAGATACAATCTCTAGGAGGAGCTCATTAAAGTATGACATGAGTAAAAGTGACTTTTTATAAAGGTTTTTGCAAAAACAGACTGCCTGTCAGGTTCAAAGACTTATTTTTTGCCTTTAATTGGTATTTAGGATGAAAGTGGAGATATTTCTAAAATATAAAAACATATCTGCAGCTGCATTTGTGAAAGAATATGATTATAGTTTGTTACCTTGTGAAGTTTTGATTGAATTTGATTGAATAAATTGCAAAAAAAACAATTGCAAAAATTTCTTCGACTATTTAAATTCTGTAAATATTTATCAAATGGTTCACACACAATTTAGTTGATCTGTTTGCTACTACAACTACTATGACACTTTATGGGTATTTTATAAAACTCACAGAGAAAATAAGAAAATAAAAAAAAAGTATAGTAGACAGATACAGCAAAAAGCAAACAGTGAACATCAGCAGGACACCTGGGCTTGCGATGAAGCACATTTCATGTTCATTGTTTTACTCACACTTCATGCGTCAAGTCGCAATCAAAGCGGCTTTATGCAAATAAGGCGATGGTATCCTCCAATGACTGTCAGCCAATAGCAACTTTTCTTACAGAGGAGTTGGCAACAGTGTTTTGTACTCTCATACCCGTTTACAACAAGCCCATAGAATTCCACAGATGAACCAATTTCAACGCAGAAATGCTTAAAGAATTTGAAGATAATATGTCACTAACAACTAGACTGTTAGAAGTGCAATTATTGGTAAATCTTCAAGTGTGCACCTCTCTGACACTCCCATTCTTCATCCTCCACGTCCCACATTCTCTCTGTCCTGTGCCTCACTCCATTCTCCATTCTCTTCTCTTTCTTCCTCCAGAGGGCTACATGTGAATAATTCAGTCTGGTTGCATTACAGAGCGTGTTGTCAATTTCGGAGGCAGGGAGAGTGGATCTCTCCATCTCTTTTATTAAGGCCTCAGCAAACAAACGGAGACGCTGCTGGAGCTGCAGTTGAGCTGTAATCAGATGCTACGAGACACTTCTGTACACGCCTCTCCGATGCGCTTCCCAAGTAGATGAAATGAGCTCTATTGGATTAAGGTCATTTTGAAACATGATGCAAGTTCTAGTGATGCCTTTCAGAATGTTGCAGGAAAGATGATGCGGTTGGGATTTAAAAACCATTGATCATACAATAATTGATTTGTATCCTTGCGGTGACATTACACTTGTTGGCCTAAACATTTAGATTGCCCACAGTGTTAGAAGAAATCAATATTTGAGTAAAATTATTTTGTAAACAAGTAAAACCGGTATGAGAACCCCATTAATCTGCAAGATATCTGGCTCTCGTCTGTTTTTCAGAACATCAAAGAACAAAGTAATCTTCCTCAGGTTGGAGCTTCATGCTAGATTCCACCTAGCCTGAATTTACAGGATCTGGTGAAATAATTAGGGCAGGAATCACCAAGAAAACAATTGGTGAAACAATACATAGAGAACGACAGAAATCCTGCCATGTTCATATCTCTTAAGCAATCAAACTTCTGCAATATTTAATTATTACGGTCTGAAAAGAAAACACATCTGTTGGAAAACATCTTCGAAAGACTTCACTCTGCCACCATTTCAAGAACGAAAGCAAGGCTCAGACCGGAAGAAACCAAGAATAACAATATCTTATTGCTGTGTATGTTACTGTAGGAATGCATTGTAGTCATTACCTGGCCAAAATCCCAATGTTCAACGTCAATGGTTGGAAATCTGCAGTAGTACCAGGTTTGTCATCAATGTGGCTGAGACATTTAGTTGACATTGTCGACCACGTCGACAATAAAAAATTGCCGACAAATATTTGTGTTGTCGAGTAGTCGTTTGATGTCATGTGACCTAATGTAAGGGTCATGCAGCCATGTAATCTAATGTGGCCCGCAAGAGCTGGAAAGTTTTGAGTGTCTAAAAAAAAAAGACGAAAACGGAAAAAAGACTGTATTAATGCTGCTGTTATTAATGCTGCAACAATTATTAATGCTGCTGTCAAGATATGTTCACATTCAGCTTTCTTTTTGTCTGTAATGCAGCTGATTATTTTTTTTCTATTGAATTAGAACAATATACACAAAAATTCACAATTTTGCTAAATCAAACATCAAGACACAGCTGCAAAGATTAGTCCCATTTTGACAGATTTTGGTCATGTATCGATCCACAGTTGTGGCTTCTATTCAGTGTTGTCAAAAAGTCCATCAGGACTTTATTTAGGCGATGACAATTTCTACTATTTCTACAAAGTATGTGAATCTATAACTTTAGTTTTGTTTAAGGTATCCAGTTCCTTAATTTTACCTGATAAACTAGCAAGAGTTACCTGTTCAATGGCGCCAAGGACATTAGTTTAACCCATAAAATGTGAGCGTTACAGCCATTTTATTATGGGTATTCCTTTACGGACCGGTTAAGTCAGGCAACCGTTACGGGCACCTAGGGGTCTTGAAACCAGGAATTGCTGTCTGAAGATGGCACGGAAGATCCACCACCATTTATTAAACTCAGTTTCTTTGCTCAGCGTCTAGCACACAATATTGCTGGGCACCGCGGGATCAACATGACATGAAGTTTTCTGAACTTTACAAAGAGGAAATCTATAAAGGCCCGGGGACTAATCCAAGCAATGACCAATTGTTATAAAAGCTATAAAAAGAGTGGATATAGACAAGCGTTCAGTAGATACAGTTCTTAATAAGCGTTGAAGGGTGGAAAAACTACTGAAGGGCATACTAAATATTTATTTACAAAAAAGCTTTCCTGTAGTAGAGACTTCCTAGATTAGTAGCATATTAGAAAATTGAATGCAAAACAGCTGCTCTGCTCACAAAGATCAATACTGATTTTAGTTCATCAACCAGCACAAGACTTACTACTTTTAAGTATCCAAAGGCCTTAAGCCCTGTGCTAATACATGCTAATCAGAGAACAGAACGTAGCATTGTACCTGACTCAGTAATCAGATGGTTTTCACAGAGAGCTTAGCGGTGTTCTTTAATAGGCTGGATGGGAAAAAAAATAAATAAAAATAACTACATAGATTCATGCTGTCAGAATTAGCATGTTAACATATGCAAACAATTGAAAAAAAAAGATGGGCGGCATGGTGGCGCAGTGGGTAGCACTGTGGCCTTCCAGTTAGAAGGTTATCGGTTTGAGGCTCACCGGTGGAAGGAGTTTGCATGTTCTCCCTGTGCTTGGGTGGGTTTCCTCCGGGTACTCCGGTTTCCCCCACAATCCCAAAAACATGTGATTAGGTTAATTGAATAATCTAAATTCCCCTTAGGGTGTGAATGTGTGAGTGAATGTTGCCCTGCGATGGACTGGCGACCTGTCCAGGGTGTACCCCTGCCTCTCGCCCAATGTGTGCTGGAGATAGGCACCGGCAGACCCCCGTGACCCCGAAAGGGAAGAAGCGGGTATGAAAATGAACGAATGAAAAAAAAAGATGTTTTTGTATTTCCACGTGTTCAATGTGCAAAGTAGTATTGATAACACTAAGGAAGGACTTTCCACAGTTAATGCCTTTATTTTCTGCCTTTTCACCCATTTCAGAACTCATTTCAGAACTCATTTCAGTTGTGCTGGTGGTTAAGCACTCTCTCAATCCCTTCGTACACATACGCTTTCAGAAGTAGTGTCTACGCGTGTGTTTGGTTTTGTGTTGGTGTTCGTAATTCGCAAACACACTTTACCACATCGACTCACTCGCAAGGTAAGGTTTCACATTTGTCAACATATTATTTTGCGTTTATTTTATTGTTTTATTGCATTTTTATTGTTTTATTATCATTTATTACATAAACAATGTGTAGATTAAAGGATTGAAGATTTTTGTCTGGTTTTCCTTTTGTTTTTTGTAACGCTGTTTCTGAGAACCATTGCACTGATTAGGCATTTTACATGTAAAACTTGCTTCGACATACAAAAATTCAGGATACGAAGGTCACCCTGGAACAGATTAATTTTGAATCTCGAGGTACCACTGTATTTACTTCTGCCTTGGTCATGTGATCAGAGTTCTGTCATGATTCGCACATTCTTCCAAATCTTCCAATCTTGCAATGAATCTACAAGAAAACGAGCTTACGATATAAACCCACGCTAACAGCCTCAAATGTAGACTTTATTGCATGTCTAAATATTACAAATTTGCAGGAAAAGCAAACTTAGAAACAAAATTAATACATAACTCAATAAATACTAGGTGGTCACTTAAGACTAGCAACATAGTGAAGTTTCCTTTATTATATATTTATATATTACTTGTGTTTGTGATCAAATAAATTACAATAAATATGACTTTCAAGCCAATAGTTAATTTGAAAGATATGGGGGGTTTATGGCAGGAGTTGTTAGCATCAGAAAATTTGTGTTGTATTTATATTTCACATACATTTTTAAAGTTAAAGTATAATGTATATTATATACACATACAAGCATATTTATACATATACTGTGTGCAACATTTTTCTGTATGTAAAATATTGACTTTCTAAATTTAGTAAGATTTTTTATGTAGATAATTAAATCAAACAATTAAAAAAATAACATATTCTTCAAATAACAAACTGATTTTATTATACAAAAGTGATTTTTGAAAGTTTAAAATGTTAGTCTGGTCGAACTTCAGTAATGTCTTCAGGAAAGGAACCTAAATAGTTATAAAAATACATTATATGTCTTGAACACAACTACAGGATTTGAAAAAAAACTAAGCATTTCAGTGCATTGACAAAAACATTAAAAACCCAATTGCAGTTGTGAATAATAAAAAAAACAACTTATTGACAAAGGAAGCTTCTCAATCACTAGACGCTGCAGTAAGAAGTGGGTCTGTGTTCTGGGAGCTGAGACCATTCTTTACAGCTCTCCAGAGGAATAACTGATCTTGTGAACTGTGAAGGACTCTGATAGAGTGATTAAGGGACACACAGAGGACAACTCCGCAGGATACAACTGAGAGGGAAATGTGCATTTGAGGTCAGCATTGCACACAGAGGAGCATTCAGTGCCAATACATGCTTCACAGCTGAGAACGATGAAACCTGAAGCTCATGAAAACAGCCTTGAACCCATCTAAAATCAGTCACCCGTGAAAATAAGTAACTTACAAATAATTGAGTAAGAGTAAAACCAGTTAATGATGGCGGCTAAAGCACAGAACACTTTTGTATTAACAAAACAACCCAGGTTTCATTAAAATACTTTAAATACTATAATTAAATTACTTTCTTCATCTTCCGCTTATGGTGGGAGCAGGATTCCCAGACGTCCCTCTACCCAGACACCTCTTCCAGCTCATCCAGGTGGACACCGAGGCATTTCCAGGGCTGCCGGGAGACATAGTATATCCAGCATGCCTGAGGTCTTACCCGGGACCTCTTCCCAGAACACCCATCCACTGAGCCAACTCAGCTGGCTTCTCAAAACACGGCTCTATTCCAGATCTCCTCACCCCATCTCTAAGAGTATCTAATTTCAATCTGAATATAAAAATTAGCTTAGCAAGAATTTTTTCACAAGTATTTGCTCTTCGGCTTAAGACACAGGAAATTAAAAGACATCCCATTGTTAATCCATTGGTTTAACTGGTAAACCTCCCACTCTTTGTAGCTATAACAACTTTTCTCATTAGGCTTTAAACAGTTTTGGAGCTAAAGTTACATTTTGACCATTAAAGTCAGACCCTGATGCCTTCAGCCTATTTTATTTTATCCAAAAAGTCCCATCGGGGTGAGAGCAGGCCAGTGAAGTTCTTCCACACGCTCATGTCCCTCAATTAATTTAATACATTTGATGATATTTTATCATTTTTGACCTCGCTTTGTGGATTGGTGAGCATTCCTGTAAGAACAGGAAGGGGTCATACCTCTTCCTTGCCTCCAGGGTTCAGCAAGGGGCTGAGCTCCTGAAAAGCAATCTCATACCACAATCACCCTGCCATTTAGTTCTGAACACAATGCACCTCTCACTGCAATTTTACATTGACTGAGGTTAATATTTCTCGATTAGTCTTTGATATCATCGAAATCCAGAAAATGGCGACCAAAAAAATAGAACCAATGACAGAACACTGTCCAACCCAGACTGACATGCACAGGTGTTCTCTTCATAAAAGAATACAACGTGAGGAAAGGAACATGAGCAATGTGCAAGCATGTGGTTTAAAAGCAAAAAAATGAAAAAGTTGCACAGAGCTCTTAACTTTAGGGCCTAGAAAATAGAAGCCATTAGATTCCAATTTAGCTCTTATCCTCCAAACTTCATGGTCCTTTTGTTCTTCGGAGTTTGTTCCAAGCAGTTAAACAGTGACACAAGTGCTTCTCTACTGGGTTCCACTCTCCCTAAACTAGTAAGCTGACTGATATAGCATTTCCATTACGTGGGAGTGTGTGTGGGTATCGGCGTGCCAGGGCATGCGCAGATCTCCCAGGACCCTGGCTTAACTCAAGCATACTGGAAGAGGAGATCGGTGACTCAGTGCCACTCAGAACGCCAACTCATGAGCAGAAGTTCTCTCTGGATAAGATGAAATCGAGCCAAGGTCCTGAACAAAACTCGCGATGTAAAACAAAAGCTGTCGTGCTAATGAAGAGGCAAGTTTTAATAGCCATTTGCGATTGAAACAAAAGTAACAGAGCACTGTAGAGTGGAGATCACTGTTCTGAAGAGAAGCATCGCTGATCTGCTTAATTTTAATCAGTATAGCTGTAAACATCTTGTCGGTCAGATTCACGTCATTCATTAATTGTGGGTTGAACACAGTTCATTAGAGCAGAATCGCATGCAATCAGCTTGGCAGCGACACCGTCCATTAACATTTTATTACAGCCCACGTCTCCACCTGATTAGAAAGGGTCATTTGCATAGCAGTCAACATTTCAAAAGATAAAGTGACTCGCTTCAAGTTTCCTGAGTCATTCTTGCAGTCTCCTTTCACTTTCTGAACCATTTGGCAAAGCTTTCTGTCTGCTATTGCTCTCTTGCTCTCCCTAAAAATATTTATGCGGAATGCTCAAGAGGACAATCCAAGAATGGCTAGTGCATAAAGAAAAACTATACTTGAAAAACATTACATTGACAGGATACACATTCATCATATAAAACAAAGAAGTGAATTAAAATATACAAAAATTGCTGATACAAACCAAGAAGAAACATCACTATAATCAAAATCAGCAATAAAGTCAGTGAGCTCAACCAGAATTCATATATACAGTAGAGCTGGGAGATCTGGGCCAAAAAAAAAGAAATCAATTCCATTTAAAATAAATAAATAATTTTTTTTCACATCTATTTAATATCAATCTGCAGGGAACAAATATGATGTTTAAAAAGACACTATAACTTTGATAACAATAATAATAATAATAATAATAATAATAATAATAATAATAAAACTAACAGCGCTGTAATAATATTAAATGACACATTTTTCCCCACTCATGGTTAGTGGTTTGGTGAAGCCATTTAACGTCAAACTGTGTTTACTCTTTTTAAATCAGAATGGCAACAGAAACTTTCCAAATGACCCTGATCAATGATTGTGCATAAAAGTTTGAAGGGCTCCAGATAGACTCTTGTCTCCTTCCTCCAGTGATGCGCTGACCATTCTGAATTCTGAGTGATACGCTGTCAGGGGATCTACAGGAGAAATTAGTTGAACAGTACAAGACAGGAAAGGGTTATAAAAAGGTATCCAAGGAACTGGAAATCCCAACAAGAAGTGTCCAAACTCTGTTTAAGAAGCAAAGAAAAACCTACAAAAAACTTCAGATGAAATACAAGGTTCTGGGAAAAAAATGTGACAGTCGCCCGCTTACAATATGCCAAACAGCTCAGAGACAAGCCTCCAAACGTCTGGAACAAAGTTATTTGGAGTGATGAAACCAAAAATGTACTTTTTGGCTACAACCACAAACACTACATTTGCAGAGGAGTCATGATGAACGGAACACAGAGGCGGGTCACTGATGTTTTGGAGCTGTATGAGCTCCAAAGAAATAGAGAACTTGCTCAATATTGTTGGGAAAATGAATGCAGCATGTTCTCAAGGGATACTGGAGGATAATCAGCCCAGGAGCTGCTCATGGAACGTCATGGAAATGTCCAAAACGACAACGATCCTAAACTCAGGTCCAGGTCCATTTGTCATTGGTTCCACCAGAACAAAGGGAAGGTTCTGGAGTGACCAGTTCAGTCTCCTGACCTCAATATCATGGAAACACTACGGGGAGAACTCAAGAGTTGGAGGCTTTTTACCAAGAAAAATTGGTTACTTTACCAAACATAAAGAATCTCATCGACAACTACCTCAAGAGAGGCTGTCATTGACGTTAAAGGTGGGAATAAAAAAATTGTAAGAGCTGGTGAATGTAAACTTTTGACGTTAAACGTTTCTTAAAGACTGTCAACACATTTGTTTAGAAAGAAAAAGTTTGAGTTATTCATATTTTCTGCAAATCAAACATGTTGCCAGGGTGTGTAAACTTATGAGCAGAACAATATGGAGCACCAGAGACGAACAGAAGATTTTGATCACATTTAAGGATTCAGGGACATAAAGGGACTCATTCAATCAATAAAAGTGATGTCACTCAAATGCTTCAAACAGTAAAGAAAAGAAGAAAAAAAAAATCAGCCAACCGTAAACATCCTCTTAGACAAAAAAAAATTATGGAAAAAGACCCACAAAAGAATAATGGCTTCAATTGTTATACATTGTGTACAAGTGTACATCATGTGTTATTTCATTTTCTATAAGTTCTATAGCTTTTAAAGAGTATAAATACTGGTAACATATCTTCATGAAAACTATAAAATGATCGTGAAATAATCTGATTTCAAAAAGGTTATTGCAGCCTTTACAAAGACAAACAGAAGAGATACGGAAGAAAAACAGAATGAGAAAGTGAGCAGAAAGGAGAGCAATCGATGGAAGTTGTACAGAACAAAGAGTGGAAGACTGGGAGACTCGTGGCTCCCATTACACACAGAGATGGATGGATGGAAGGAAGGAAAGAAGAGAGCTGAATGCTGATACATTCCCTGTAGTGAGGACATCTTTTTATCGGTCGTTGTAGTATCTCTCCGTTCACATGGCGGAGCTTAAAATGAGGGAGAACAAAGAGGCTGTCGCTCCTGGAGGAATGAGGATTAAGATTTGAGCGGTGTTATACATGCTCAACACACTAGGAAACACGAATTCAGACACGCACACTGTGTGCTGATCCCATTCAGTCCAGTCATGTGCTACACCCTCTGATAACATCCGATTGTTGAATCTGCCTTGTATGTTGCTCTAGTAGGAGACCAATGTCGATTCAATGTAGATTTGTACAAAGCAAACTGGCAGACGGTTGATTAAACGCTGAAAGCACAATTTGAATCAAGCATAAAGAATCCATTATGATGGTAGGTACTCAAGATATTCACAGTATTCCGATCTTGCAGAAGTGGGCCAGATCTCCAGAGCATGTATGAGCAGCCTTCATGTGACGAGTTTGAAAAAAACGGAAACTAAAACAGCTTTGAGGCCAAATTCATTTGCAAGCATTGAGCGTTCTAGCGTTGCTATTTACCTTCTACTCTTTTTTTAACAATCGTTTTTGCGTAACGTTTGTTTAATTTTTTACTGTAGTGTCTGTGGAGTAAGTATGTAGCCAAGTGCACAATTACGTAGTCCAAGAAAAGTCCAAGCAGCTTCAGGGTTTGAATTGTAATAAAAAAATATTTACAATCTTGTTGCCTGAGATAGAACAGGAAGTTACATCACAACAGAGAGTTGCTTGAATGAGGCAGGACAAATGAGGATTTCCCCTTTTTGGCTCTTGACCCTGAGAATAAGAGAAAGAGAGCCACAGCAACTATCTCAGACCTGACTAAGACATTAGGACATTTAGTTTATTCACCAATCATTATTATTTCCTGTAGTTACACAAGTTTATGCAAAAAGTAAAAAAGTAAAAAATTTGGATTTCTAACAAATTCCATATTCCGTATGTAATCAAATGTTTATTTAACATTATACAAATTACAAAGTTAAACTGTGAGCAACAGCTGATTATAAACATTAGATTAAAATATTACATGCATTTCTATAACATAGTTAAAAAAATTATATAGGTTTGAAATGAGCTAATGTTAACATAAAACACTCACTAAACTTGCCTTGTGCTTTATACATTCAAAATGTGATGACAATCCAACTTTGAGCTGAACTGAAAATAGTTACTCTTTATTAGCTCTTTATTATGTTTGCTTGGTGCCATTCGTGGCATCTAGTGGTGAAAAGAAGGGATAACTCTTGAGAGAACAAGACCTGTGATATGGCTTATGTTTTTCTAAGTTCTACAAAAATAAAGCACACCAGTCACAAAAAAATCTTGGAACAGTGTATATGTTTTAGGAGATGTTTTTTTAATACAATTTTCGAATGAAACTTGAATATAAAATTATATTAAGCTTAGCTACAAAAAATGATTTTAAAGGTAATTTTTTAGAGCAAATCTTAACCAATATGAGACCCTTATTTACTTGCAAACATTATCTTGTACTAACAAAACTTTTATAACAGTGTTGTTTTCATTAACTAAAAAATATTTGGTTGATGAACCTTTTTTGTGACAATAACGAGATGCTGACGAGCTAAATATGTCTCTGCTATGCTGAAAACTTGATGAGATGCACACAAGTTTTTGTTAAAGAAAACGAGAGTGGACAAAAACGAGTGGACAGTTACACGTTCAAAATGCAAGACATTTCTGGAAAAAATATAAGGTAGCCACCGGCGCTTGCTATCCTTGTCTGGTCACGCAAACCACCGGATGCGCTTCATACGCATTGAACAAAGCATAGGGCATTATGTGCAAAACCTTAAGCTTGCTATGAATTAATAAACAATGATGTTCACTCTGCTATTGTGGCTAATAACATGTACAGGATTACCTGCAGATCTTTCCTGGTTTGATCACTGAACAGAGGCATCGAGTTCAATGCTGAATACTCTTTCTAAAAATGGCACTTCATAGTTTTCTTTGCAGCGGTTAATTTTTTCGTTTTCGTGTGGATGCAATTTTTTATACATTGTAAAAAAACAAAAACACCCAAAAACCCGTGGACACGGCATGTGGACCCATTCTGAGTCCGAACGCAAGCTCCTGTGTAGTAAACACAAAGTTTCGACTCGACAAGAATGCAGTACAAGTCAAGATAAAATACTGCTCATAAAGATTGATTCAAAATGTTTAAGTTATTTGCATTAGATTCTCTAATTAGTCCAGTTTTGGTGTGAATCTAGCATTAGTGACATCACTGAGTAACAGTGACATCACAAGTGTAATCTACTGCGGACATCACAAAAACAATGAAGCTTCTATAGAAACCGATGAGTTGCCGAAATCACAAGAAAGACTCTTCTACTACTAGATGTTACTAATTTGCATAAAGTTAAACCTTTTCTCACTTTTCCTCTTTTGATTGAAGCCACCACACCCCACTGAACAACTCAACTCTGATTGGATGACTATTGGTGTGAATTTGCCACAAAGCTCATGGTAAAACAAAGCAGGTATAAATAAAAAAAAGAAAAGCTTTACACATTGCATTTACACATTTAAATCACTCCACACTTTAATACCGAGAGACATAGAGCCATCTTTTATATGTAATGCACATAAGCCTACTTTGAATTTTACACACAATTGTGAACTAAGGGCACTAGAATTGCACATTTTTAAGAGGGCAGCTGGAAATGACTACATCAATGACAAAGTGCTTAAGAGAGAGCAGTCAGGGCAATGGAGGCAGGACAAGTGACATTGATCTTAATGCCCTGTGACATGTAAATGCGTTATAACACTTCTGGTCAGATCAGTCAGAGAGAGACTATGATGTCGCAGGCCAGGCAAAACAACTCTCAAAGTAGAGGACAAGTCCTCAAACAGGACTCTTTGATATATTTTACTGCAGGGGTCACACCCTTTTAAGCTTTTTCTGAGGAATGCATGTGTTCAAAACATGTATACATTGTGGGTGTGTAGGTGTACAGACACTTGGATAGAAATCATCCAGCTCTGTGCAAACGAACGCATTACAGAGCAGGAACTCAGAGGGTATTTGGAGTCTGTGTAATTTTTGCAAAGAAAACAAGCCATTTAGATGACTGGAGCTCAAGTCTGCCTTAGGGAGGTTAAGTCCTCTCAATAGCAGCTTAAACTGAATCCACAGGATTCGAGGAGCTGCCTGAATCTCCACTA
This sequence comes from Danionella cerebrum, assembly GCA_007224835.1. Taxonomy (NCBI): domain Eukaryota; kingdom Metazoa; phylum Chordata; class Actinopteri; order Cypriniformes; family Danionidae; genus Danionella; species Danionella cerebrum. The sequence continues at coordinate 58,339 of SRMA01026154.1, forward strand.
CTGCTTTCTTGAGCATTCCATGTTGAGATTGAAAAAAGAAATGACGACTTCATGCTCAAAAAACAAGTGCAACTGTAACACAGTCATCATGGCATCCCCCTCAAGTCTGAGCCCATGAGATACAATTAAATAAGTGGATTAACCTCAATACAACAGCAATCCCCTTGCAAGGTAAGGGAGAGGAGGGCAAAGAGAATCGTGCAGGGAATACCGGAGGAAATCCATGCATTTATTCAAATTTCACTGTCGATTTTAATATAATTCTTTCTCAGAAAGAAATAATTCTTTCCCAGCTCTAAAAGTTACAATTCTAAAGCCTTTATGACTTTAAACAATACGTCAACTTTTTATACGTGCAGGAAAAAATATAGAAGTTAAACTCTAGATGAAGAAAGTAACTTAAAAACACTTCTTTGCAGGGGATAACATCAACATTAAACTCTACCAAATTGTTATTTGTTAGCTTGTGTACGGTTTCAAACTTAAGCAATTCAAACTTTGAAATAGTTTATATGTAGGGGAAAACAGACATTAAACTCTAGATATTGAATTTAACTTTAAAAAAATCCTATTTTGGCTCAAATTCCAACCAAATTGTAATTTTTTGCATGCTTTTAGTATCCAAATAGTTTAAACCTCAAAGGATATATTAACTTTTATCAAAATGTATACAAGCAGGGGGAAATCTAGACATTGATCTCAAGATATTGGAAGTAACTTTTTTCGCACATTTTAGACAAACAAAATACATTTTAGGAAACAAAATACATTTTCCTGTGTTAATTAGTTCACTATGACGATGTCTTTTATAGAACATGACTCAGCGTAGCCCTTTGGGAAGTATTTGCACTCTGGTAGGGTGCCTACAAGCCCACTGCTGCTATTTCTAAAGCAATTCAACCCTAGTATTTCCTAAAGACAGAAGAGAAGCCAAGCTTGAAGTTTTGTACACGCAGCTGCCATCTTCACGCTATACAGAAAACCCCTCCCCCTCCTGCTAACAAGCAGTCATGTGACCTGAGCAGGGCACTAACCGCTCAAACATTTTTCTAGGAGAATAAGAGATTCCTGCATTATCCGACATGGTGGCTCTCTTTCCAAAAGCGGCGGTAAATTAACCGAGGCAAGGCCTTTGTAAAGAAAAATGTGCCACAGATCACCGCAGTAGGTGTATGGAGGGAGACTGATCTACACTAAGCCCCTGTCAGCCTCACGTGTTGCTTCTCTGCAGACGTGTGGTGCAAGTCAGGGCACCCGGCAGTAGGGGATTATGGGAGATTTTTTTTGTCCGTTCTCATGCTCAGACCATCAACTCCTCATTTGCGGCAACCAATCAATCGGAGCCAAAGCGAAGTGGTTGCCTAGCTACTGCAACAAGCACTCCGTCAAAAACCACCAATGCTGAAATGCTCCCGTCAACACAATTTTGATCTTGTACAGACCTGAGAAAAACATGGCAGTGTGCAGCTGTTCGTCAAGTTTGCAGTGTCTCAACCGAAGGCGTATGTTTGACGAGCCTTGAATAAAACCTTCAGAAGCACACATCACCATAGGCATACACAGAGCGTACTATTAATTAGGAAGATTCAAATTCCATGACATTAAATTGAACCATTTAATTCCCAAATTAATCTAGAAGTTATTAAATCTGTGCACATCAGCCAAAGTTAAACGAGAATTAAACTGAGCACAAATCTCAAATTAGACACGGAAGAACTGATTACAGAATGAGACAAAATTACTAGAACCATATCAGCAGTTAAAGGGACGCATGAAGTGAAGTCTCATAAATGGCCCGGGCTGCGTGAGACAAGCACTCAACAATGAAGAAGCTTGTTCCATAAACAAGACCCTTGCTGTCTATGCTCTCCACTTAAATGCGCATTAGCTGCAGAGAAAACGGCAAATCAGCAAATACTCCACAAGGCACTAGCCTTCCGCGGTTAGAAAAACCAAGCATCTCCAAGCTGCTGATGCATGGACAATTAGATCCAGGTTTTTAAGCATGTTAGTGGTCAAACTTAAAAGCGATCATCAGCCAACGCCCAGCAGCATCAGTATCACAATTTTTATTGCATCACGACAATAAAAGTTTACGATCATCTGACCTCCTCGGTGAATGACTCAGCTCGCAGCGTTTCAAACATTCCCCAAACACAACACTTTATCAAAGCAGTAACTCACATTCATATGAAAACCACTGCAGGCTCTGTTCCTGGAAAATATATTCCTCACTTCTATTTCTTCCTCTAATGAAATGCAGCTTTGGTCTTTGAGGGCAGTTCTGTGACACCACATGGTACTGATAAAAACATGCTTATGCAAAAACGCTGAGAAAAATTATTGCAAAACTAGAGGTGGGTTCGATTGCCAAATGTTTGCTGCAGGACAAGCACATAATCTCATACATCTTTCTGAGAAAAGAGGGCCGGTCTGAGTTTTTCCTCTACGGATTCGTGAAGACGACGGCAAACCTGTTTCAACACATCCACAGGTCTGTAAAGAGGAGCCTTCAGGGCATGACACTTTCCTCGCTTGACTGAAGCAGAATAGTTAGGAGGTGAGCGTGAGCGCTCTTTTTAAAAACCCAACAGCCATAGACTCTTCTGGTTGTAACATCTATCGGGAGACACTATAACACAGTTCTACCAAAACAAAGACTTTTTTTCAAAGTTGAATAGAGGGTATGCGTCGAAATCACTTTCCCAGCAGACCACGCCCATTTGCTGAGACTGAGTGGCAAAACAAAAGGAAAATCATCCATGATTAATATGGAAAAGTGTTGAACCACAAGTTAAGGCGTCTACAGATTTATCTGAATTGAGATTCGCACGCAGCCGGGTGCTTTTCATCTGGTTTGAGGAAATATGGATGCAATGACATTGTCTGTCTGAAGATTTGCAGTATAACAGATGCACTCCGTGCCACACGGGGAAACAGAACAGAGGAACACATCGACAGAGAAGAAATCAAAGAACACGTCGAAAAAAAATCATGGATGTCGAGTGGTTTATTCTGTTGGTGGCTGATCACTGGGAGCTGTTTGACAAAAATATCGAGAAAGGAAAGAATTTGTGTGGCGCCATTTCTTTCCCAGTGTTTCCCTTACCATTATATTAGGGGGGCGCCCCGCCCCCCCAATGGCATCCCCCGCCCCCCTTGAAGGTCAAGTTAATTTTATTTTATTTTAGTCGAAAAACGACAGAAGTAATTTATATATAACAGGTCTTTGCTTTTTTCTTTTATTAAACTAAATAGCATTATGTTATTTATACGATGGCATGTAATTTCTGTCTCAACGTTTGCGCGTTTACAATTGTCCTCCGTGTCGCGCACGGCGGAGTTCCGCCTCGATGCGCGCGCACCGCTGAGTTCCGCTCCGATCCGCGCACACCGCGGAGTTCCGCTCCGATGCGCGCACACACACCCATCAGCGGACAAAGACCGCGCTTTAAACGCTCCCAAGGTGGTGACGAGTACAACACGTGTTCTGCTGCGAGCAGCAGCCGGTGTAGCTTTCCTACTCTGAATCAAAGTACAGAAAAGAGCCCAAGTGCTGCTTGTCTTACCCCTAGCCACCACAGAACGACAGGTTTTGACCCAGCTTGGCTGTCAGAGGCGAAATACTCCCCCTGGCTGTACAAGACTGATCTTGGTAAGTAAGTAAATACACACAAGCATGAATGAACGAATTGATAAATAAATTGCTTAATTAATAGCTAGCTAGTTAGTTATACAATGGCATTTCCTGCTTTAAACTATCACTATGTTAAGTTGATTTTTACTGTTGTTACTATCAGTTATCACTTTTAAAGCCTAACAGTTAATGTATTTACAGGTCAAAACAGACATTCGCAATAGGCTGCAAGGGGACCATCTTGCAGCCTGCATGCGGATCTCAATAAATGGGCCAGAAGTTTCAGACTATCCATACCAAGATGCTCTGGAAATGTTCTTTCAGAAGCCCAGAAAGATGCACTGCAGTGACAAAAGCTGCACACTTTGTGAATAATTAACATATTAAAATAAATCTGATGTTTAGTGTTTAGTTCAGTGTACAGTTGTTTAGTTATTGTACAGTAATTGTTCAGACATTATAATATATTGGTATACTGCAATTAAAAGAAACATATAAACACTATTAAGTGTTTGTGTGAGTGTTTTGCCGCACCACCCATAACACACCCCCCCCCAAGGCCATGATCCTAGGGGAAACACTGTTTCCTGTTTCCTGTAACTCTTTTACATCCTACTCACAACATCAAAAGAGCCAGCTTTCATTGGTCGTTGCAAGAAATCGATCCGATATGGCACTGCAAAACTATTGGTGCCCATGGCTTCGAATGAGGCAGGTTGTCTCGCGAACCTTCAGACCAAAAAATTGAATCGGTCTGCAGAGGCCTTTATTATGATGATGATTACATGCTTAAAGGCGGTTTCAGACTGCACTGATTTTGAGTCGCAGACAATAACATGAGATTGGCCAGAATCACAGGCAGATCGGGGGTTCCGCACGCCTGTGATAATCACATTGTCTGAAGTACCAAAGACTTGCTCTGAGAGAGTTGCAGGGCAGACGCTGGCTGGTCATGAGATATTCTACCTACAAAAAAATGTGAATCGGTTGGCGAGTAAGAATCCTGCTGTGTGAAATGTGTTCTGACTGAAATAATGTCTGTGATCACCTGCAGCCAGCGAGAGAAACACATCAAAGGCAACGTGAGGAGATACAAAGGCATAGATGGCAATATAACCAGTGGTTTGGGGTCAAATGTGGCTTCTGATTGGTTTAAATAAAATCTTTCTCTCAAACATTTTTGATAATTATTCTGCTCTTGTGCTTCAGTCTGGCACACGTGGCCCCGCTCTGTTTTTAAAAAATTTCAATGCATTTGATACAAGAAGCACTTTTAGAACATGGACACAGGTCTCTGTCATTCTGTCTAAAATCGTGTTGTGTGAATTCAGCACGACTGAATGCTGCTCCAGATAGTCCTTCAATGTGAAAGCATCTGCCACACGACTGCTCTGACGATCGTCCAGTCTGAAAACAGCTTTGGTTAAAAAAAAATGGAATTAACTGTGACCTCCGTGAGTCGTCAGCTTTCTATGGACATAGATATTTGGCCGCAGAAGAGCGCTTGTGTTTCATATGTTGCCTTTGCTGCCTTTGCATAATTACATCTGAAAAAACATTGCTGGCACACCGAGATATTTTGTTTACCATTCTTTGCTGTCTCATCCTGACTATTCCTTCACTGGCAAAGTCATGCAAAGTCACACCCTCCTTTAAGTTTAGCGCTCGCTGATAAGATATTTACACAAAGGAGCAGTTCATTGATTGGATATTTGTTTGAGGACATCCATTTCTTTCCCTGGCCTCTGCCTTTTCACATGTGAAACTAATAATAATACATACATGGGCTATTCAAATGAGGGCCCAAAAAACCCCGATTCACAAACACGTACCGAGCTGAGGGTGTACCGAACGATTGTGGCATCCCTAGATAACATAAATATGCCAAACATTGAGTTAATGATTAGTGATCTAGTGATCTAGCCAAACGGCCGATTTATCGGACATACAATGGTGACACAAATCTAGGGTTCAGCTTCTAGAATCAAATTATTTCATTGAACTGCGGAAATGCATTTGCTTCTCTTTTTTTAAATAAAAAGCTATTCCCCATTTTCAACACTTTCACAAGCCAAAGGACATGTTCACCCCAAGGCGACCCAAATATGATTTTTTTATGCTCTTATGCTGAACAGCTCAATTACTTGTGTCTGAACAGCCAGTTTAGAAGTATCTGACTTCATCATCAATCTCCATTCAGAAATATGGAAGGAGTTCCTGGAAGGAGTTTGCATGTTCTTCCAGTGCTTATGTGAGTTTCCTCCGGGTACTCTGGTTTCCCCAACAATGCAAAAAGCCAATCCAAATTCCCCTTAGGTGTGAATGTGTGAGTGAATGTTGCCCTGCGATGGACTGGTGACCTGTCCAGGGTGTACCCCCGCCCCTCACCCAATGTGCACTAGCAGACCCCCATGACCCCGAAAGGTAATGAATAATCCACTAAACCACTTGTTGATTACAAGTCTACCATGTAACACAGCCAGATTTTGTGTGCGACATCTTTATTGAAGTAAATAAAAAGGTGCTTTAGAGTGTAACATAGGCAGAAGAATGCAGGATTAATAAACAGATTAATCAGGGAATGAACGATGAGTCATGAATACTGTGAATGATTCCAAATTAATCAGTGTGTCAACTTATTTGAGTGTGCCTTCATAGAAATCTAAAGTGAACAAACGCTGGCTAAAAGCAGCAAAATGACAACATCTTTTCTCCTCCAGTCAGTGCAAAATTAAAAGCCGAGGATCTTCATCCAGCGTTGCTGTACAGACTGCAGAAATACTAAACCAAACATCTTACCTCTGGCTGACAGTTTTTTTGTGTTAATAATTTTAGCAGCATATTCCTGGCCAGTGGATTTTTTCACACATCTCCGAACCACAGAGAAGGCACCCCTGCAAAAAAAGCACACAGAGCATTAGCTTCCGTAAGAAAAATTATGCACATGGCTTGCGAAAGGATGAGCCGTCAGTCATTACTGGCCACCGCTGTTCCATTGTGAATTAGAAATGAGAAAACAGACTGTGCATTTCATGATATTAACTAAAGTAGTTTACTTTACCACATACATCAACAATGTAGGAACTAATTGTAGCAATTAACACAGACTGTGAAATATATAAGGATAAAACCTGAGTGGGTCCTTCAGAAACTCATACTTTAAATGTTACTACTGTAGGACTTATAGCCAATGTTGTTTTTGGCAGCCATCTGAGTTTAAGTCGTAGACTCTTTGACGTAAATGATTTGTCATTTAAAAATTTTATAGTTTTAATCTATATTTTAAGCAATATAGATTCATATTTAGTTTATTAAAAATGGACTTTTCTGTGATCTTTATATTAGTCAGTTTTCGGCTAATTTTTTCCTGCCATTGAGGTCGCAGACATTAGCAACTATCTCATTGACTGCACATCAAGAAAATGAAGGAGCAGCCAAAAGCATTTTTGGTGAGGGGATGGTTCAACAGTGTTGCTAAAAAGGTGCTTCAGAGTGACAATCGTGGGGTTTTTAATAGCGGTGTAACAATACTCCACTTATGATGTGAAACATAACTCGATAACGTTTCCACAATACGATATGCAACACAATAACTACTGAAACTGGTTCTATATAAGACGAGGTAAAGAATTTTCTGAAGTGACTAGAATCACTCCAAGAAGCAAATACACGTCAGCGCCTAGATGATATCTCCCAGTAGCTCCATGATATGTATTGTGACACTTTTGTATTGCGATATATTGTGCCACAATATATTGCTAGACCCCTGGTTTTTACTTATGTCAATAACTTATACATTTTTTCTAATCAATTATCCTCAAAGCTGTTTCTTAATCATATTAGGGCCTTTTCAGACTGGGAACGTTTTATCTGTTTCGTTTCTGTAACGGTTGCTCTCCCTCCCAAGTCCCTTTTTGATTCGTTTCAGACACACGTGCACGTAGCATCAATAATCACGTAGCATGGGCAGTGGAAGGAGACGGTCATTGAAAATTAAAAAAAAAAATAACTCAGGGTTTTTGTGTGCCATGTCGAGTTGTAAATGGTCTCGAGGCATTGGACTTCCTTCCCCGTACCCACCCCCGAAAAACCAAGTGTTGCATGAAAAGTTGTTCCTCGTGAAGAATTGCGCTATTGGTTGAAAAAGTCATGAATATGAATTAGCACGGCAGTCGAGGGCATGGCTTTAGTTTTGTCCATTAGCTTCAGCAAGTTGATGCCATGTAAAGCTGCTTCTCTTGAGATCTAAATGTATTTTAGAGGATTTAAAGGTGAAGAAAATACCAGCGAGCTGCAATGAGAGTCCACAATGTGTGTTATACGTTTTATGTTTATTTTATCAGAGTTGCAAGCTGTTAATGTGAGTAATCTAACGTTACGAACAAGCAAATTAGTTCAAAGTTTTCCCAAACATTTCTTGGAGTGTTAAGTGATAAACATTTAGTTGAAATCTATCGTCATTCATGCTGAAATAAAACAAATGTTGATCTATTCGGTCACATAGAGTGCAGGCAACTTCCTCTTTTGTGCCACATGTCCCGCCATTCCCTCCACCAGAACGCCTGAACCGTTCCCGAGACTACCTCTGGAAGTGCTTTGGAAACGTTTCCAGGAGTCCACGTGCAACAAAATGTTCCATGGGCCAGGTGTTCCAGGAACCAGAAGGGGCCTTAGGTTAACTGTTCAAAGATCTGCTGAAACAACGCATCATCCACTTCATCCAGTTCAATTTTGACAATTGTTTCACAGTTTTTAAGGTTTTAAAATTCTGCTACATTAACGATCATGACGTATGTGACTAATGAGTGGCCCATGATTATGTTACATTGCTGCATTTTCAACTAGTGCCAACCATAGTGGCCAATGTGGCGAGAATTGCAAATATGCATCCATTGTTTCTCTTGGTCTAGAGCAAATTAAAAGAACTAGAGGTGTGAGAGCACTACTCTCATTTCATATACAAAAAATGGCTGATATCTAACATGCGGAAAGCTAGAACTGATCATTGAACTAGGCATTCTGTCCCAAATCTCTTAAAGGTGGTTGTGAGGTTGGTTTCCCAAAGTGCATGTCTTTGGGCATAGTCATGTGCGCACCCTCCTTCCTCAATGTTTTATTTATGACTACAAAATGTATACAAAGCATCCCAGGTTCACCCCTTCCATGCATTACCCTCTATCGATTCAGATCCCTCTACCTTATTCAGGAGCAAGCCTTAATGCATGCCATGATGTCATGAAAAAAGCTCCACCTAACACATGCCACAGACTCCTTGAACCAGACAACAACCACAGCATACAGTTGCATCATTAGTAATGATCTGTCTCACAGTGGAAGTAATAGTAATACAGTGTCTTCCTTCTAATGTAGTGTTGTGGAAAAAGAGACAAAGTAAGCAGGATAAAACAGTGGCTTCCAGGCAAGGCTTCTTCACTTATTACAAGCTGAAAATGTCTGACTACAATTACTTCTATCATTTGTGTGTGGAAGTATAAATTTCTCAGGATAAAGACCAAGCTCCTTTAAACCAAGTGTCTCTTGATGTGCCAATCGCTCAAAACGTCCTAATTTAAGTGGTTTGAAGTTGTCGTATTATGCACTTCTTACAGCAGTTAAGATAAATATTTGAACCCTCTATACTAGCACTGCACTGTTAGTAACTTTCTAAAGGCAAAATATTAACCTCTTAAGCCCTGAGGCCTATTTTCCTGAAAATCCTATACTTTCACTTTATAAGGCATTTCTCAGCTTTTATAAGGTCTAAACTGCAAATCTTGGTATCAAAATGAAGATGGGTTCTTGGGGGGTGGTGTGGATGAGTTAATTTGACAGTCAAGAACACTGGGTAAGAGTAATTGATGTTGAATTGGCCAAAAAATAAACTCCGCCCAAAAAAAAACCCACATATTTCCTGTAATATCTCCTTATTTTACTTATAACGAAGCAAATTAACACAATCAATTGTAACCACTACATGTGAAGGACATCTGTAGCAAGTTTGGTGTCCATACTACAAGAAACTAATATACTGTACAGGTTTTGATTGAACAAAGTTCAGGCGTAATTCATTTTGGCAAAGTTTGGCACAATTTGGCACAATAATTGAAAAAAATCTTGTCCAAAGCTTCCGCTACGTTCATGGTCTTCTTTTCTTGCTTACGGGACATGATTTCAGCAAAAAAACTCATAAAGAAACGCTGTAAAAGGGGGGTGGAAGCCCATTTACGCGGTCTTCCTGCACTTTGCGTAACGTCCCATTCACAGATGCTTCCAGCGTTCGAGCTTACGCGTGTCCCTACCCCCCGACCATCTGTCCAATCCGGGAGCTCTATATATCGTTGAAAAGCTTTGAATCTGTAGAATCCAATGATATCCACCATTTTGCGTGGAGAGGACTGGTTTTACGCACAGGGAGTGTTTCCATATTTGGTCATGTTATGCGAGCGCAGAGCCACAGAAAAGAGCCAAAATGGAGTTTCCGTGAAGCTATCGACCGGATATAACAACAAACAGACTTTTATCGCGATGGAAATAACTTTTGTTGAAAAAACGGCAAAGGTAAGACAAGATTTACATGCTTGCTTTGTTTTTGCTGGCGTTTATTTCTGGGAACTTTCACTCCCTGCTCTGAAATACTTTGCGCCATGTAAATGAGTTGCATACCGCTGGATTCTGCTGGTTGTTAGCTTTCATTTGATGCCATGGTTTTGGTGTTTCCGTTTATATTGTGGATACATATCGCACATAAACAAAAACTTGGTCATGAATTATACTCTGGACATGTTGTTGTTTATTTGCATGGTGTTAGAGCTGTGGTTAACAGATATGAAATTGAATTAGATACGTTTTTAGAGGAGTTTCCGCTGAGCACAACGGTATGTAATATGTGTGGGTTACTCTCAGGGTTAGTGAGCCATGAGCGAAAATGTAACGCACAAGGGGGCAAGTCCCCGGTACTGGGCACTCTCGGGCTTAAGAGGTTAATAATAACAAAACGTCTTTGAATCACCACGTACTTTCTGGCTCTGCAAGACACATCAAATACCCCCGTACCTCCCACAGTCATGCTTTCACCACAGCCCATTTGGTACTTGTAGTTTAGAAATCATGGGTAAAGTAGTGCGTAAAGTGCTTAAAACACGCAAGTCAAACAGAATCGCATGAAGTTGTTTAAATAAGAAAAAAAAGTTTTCTGTGTGTGACTTTCTGAAAAGAGGCATAAATTAAGTCAAAATAACAACACACTTCACGCAGATGAATTTTGAGCATATGCTAAAGCGCTCTCGTGCTGTTACTGGTACAGCACGTAGTCGACAAAGTGAGTGTTGGCATGTTAAACCAGGCAGCCATGATAAACCATGATAAACTTTGGGCACAAGTTTGTGACATGGACTCCCCCAATGCCTTTTTTTGAATTGCTGCTCAATTACCTTTTTAGCCAAAGACATTTACGTACATCTGGATACATCAGAAACTGCAATCAATGCAGATGAAAATAAAAGCCTTGGTTATTAACTTTACATACCCCAAATACACATGGCTTTTAACTGACTAAGATATTTGAAAGCATTTACGTTTAGGTCAAGGAGGAGTGTAAGTTTGCCACTACTAGCTGAAGCCCTACAAATGGCTAGATTCTACATAATTTATCCACTCTTTCTTTGAATCAGGATTCAATGGAAGGCAGTATGATTTGAATATGTTCCCACCCTGCTCTAGGTATATCTTGGTTATCAGAATTCTGCATGCTATAGCTGCTAGAAATCATCCAATGACGGTAAAGGAGGGGCAACCGAATATTGCAGCTCCATTACAGAAAAAGAAAAGTTGATTGTCACTAGGGAATTTGATTTCTGAAATTGTCTGGGGTTTTTACAGTGTAATTAACTCATATTTAAGAAAAGAGTAAACACTTTTGCTTTCTCAGTCCTTCAAAACTTTTTTTATTCATCAAGGTTTAATGCATCAACAGGTTTTCAGCAGAACTTTATTTCCATGTAGAGGATTCTCATTAAACCATATAATAGTTAGGTTCTTATAAAACTATTTAAAAGCATTTTTAGAGATTGAGTGTTTAATTCAAAATATTAGTTAACGAACATTTCTCTGCATGGCTTTGACACGTTGGAATAATAAAAGCATTGCAAAACATGAAAACGTCCAAATGACACAAGAGAAGCATTTCAGGAATGCAAAAAACCTGAGCCAAACATGATACAACAATTGTGATATTTGCCTCAAGAAAAAAAGGGCGGCGCGCAGAGCACCTCGCATCTGCATGTCAGGGGGCTATAAGGCTCTTTCCAAAAGTGAGATTGAATGTTCAGGGAGGCGTCATCCCCCATTTATTGATTTCATAATCTCTCTTTATTGCTGCCCTCAGCAGATATTGAAGTGTGGGCGTGAAACCCACAATATGAAACAGTAAAATCAAGAGTACAGCTACATATTCTTCAGAGCACTGTGCATTACGTTGCAATTATTTCAAGTATCTGCAGCAGAATCTACAATCCACACTATACATGCCGAAAAAGTGGCAGCCAAAACCCAAAAGTGCCCATGCAAGCCCTTAAAATAAAACAAGGCGTGAACGCTAAACACAGTACATGCTATGTTCACCATTTTCCACTACAGACCCGTGGCTCAAGCCCACTGGAGCCCTTTAAACAGACGCCGAGAGCTTTGATCCGCACTGGGGACGTGATCAGATCAAGTCCAAGACCGAGTGCTGAGCTCAGTTTTGGTCTTATCGGATCAAGTCCCTGGCGCGTGGCTTTCCGAGACCTTTACGCGTGTCTCGGCGTGTCATTTCCACTGCTGTCAACGTCCAAATACGAGAAAAGAACGAAGCAAACAAGAGTAACTTGCGTCGATGACGTCACATCATGCAATGTCGCGCGCACTTACTTTCCCAGCTCTTCGTAAAGCTGATACTCGTCCGTAAACCTGGTCGAGGTTACAATTGTAGCCATGTTGTGTGTGCGTGTGGGGAGGGGGGTCGATGCCTCTGCTGCTGCGGTTCAGGTTTCGGGAGGAGAATCTCATGTGGTCCAGCGAGAGAAAGAAGGCAGATACGGACGGAAAGAGCAGAGGGGAGGGGCTGGGTGGTGGGGGTGGAGGGAAATATCGCGAGAACACGCGAGAACTCATTCTCACTCGCTCTCTCCCCCTCAGATCTTTTTCATTGATAAATTCTTTATTGTTTAAAGAAGACGAGTGATTTTGCATCAGTTAACTTAAAGAAAACTTATGTTGCTGCTCTTTAAAATAATCAAAATAAATAAAATAGGAAGCAAATGTATTTCTATTTGCCAAAAGTTGAAAAATGCTGTCATGAACTGAGTGAAACAAGTATCCCGGATTCTTTTATAGAGCAGACTAGCAGAGATTGGGAGCCTCTCTCACTGGGCAGACACACCCCAAAACTTCACCAAGCTTCTGGAACAAACTCTGGATGGTAGTGGGCCCTATGAAGATAGTTTTTTTTTACCAGAGGGGATGTATGCTTTGTGTTGTCATCATGCTGGAAGACAGAATGTTGACCCAACCCAAGAAGTTGTCTTTCAAAATCTTTTAAAAGTCTTAAAATAAACTTCCTTGAGACCTGTTGAGTTTTGCAGTACTAAATGCACTGAAACACCCCCTTAGTATTATATTCCCGCCATCATTTTTCACTTTGTGAACCGTATTCTAGTGTTGAATGCCTCACTCTTCTTTCCAAGACCAAAAAATATAGATTTAAAACCTGATTCTGAGACTTGGCTAAGTCATCCACTAGTGTCGTGGAAGTTTTCACTGAGTCTCTCTGACTAGTTTTCTTTTCAAACCTTTCAAATCACTTCATGTCGTGTTCTGCAATGTGTTGGTCTCTTTAAACGTCTTGGTAATGCTTCTCTCTGCAGTTCCTGAAAACCACTTCTATTGTATCTTTCTCCATCTTTATGAGCACTAGGAATTTTTCTCTGAATCCCCAACTCCTCTACTTTGTCTCTGTCATGCGGACAGTGCAGGTTATTTTACTAGTTGTGTTGCAAGATACTAATCCTCCGCTTAAAATGTGATTTCAATGCAAAATAAATCATTTCTTTAATCTTAGCCATTTTATTAGGCAATTATATGATCTCAGAAAAGAAAACAATGATAGGAAATTGTTTCAAAACATTCCCTTGCTCTGTTCAACACCATTTGAGAATGTGTAGTTAATAACTGTGTCGTCTGAATAAGAAAACTGTTCATAAATCTTAATTTGGCCACAAGTCCATAGATAAGCAGTAAGGTTAGAATGGGGAAAATTAAACAACTGGGTGGATTTGAAATGGTGCGTTGAGTGAGCAGAGTAGTACATTTTTAAAGTATTTCAAGAATGTGAAATACGGTGAGCCAGAACAGGTCCAGACCTGCACAAGAGGACATTATCAATCGAAGGCATCGGGGGCAGAACATGCTTCACATCATAGTCGGGAGGGACAGGCCATGTAAAGTGCCATCAAAGCATGAGCTGGAACCTCCATTCTGCTGCCAGAGTATAAATGAACCTACCATTACATTAATGTACCACTGCTTCCACTGACCTAAACCAAGATTCAAAAAGTGGGAAATCAATTCAATGAATGAAGTAGCTTTAGAATATTTCAATGAACATTTATTATTGTATTTTGTAAACTTCTGCAACTGTCGCCATGGTTTTTTTTTATAAATGTATATTTGTCCTTTTTAGCTTCACTAGTTAGGACAGAAGTGAGTACGACAGAAAAGATCAGAGGTGAAGAGCAGAGAGAAGATTGGTAAATAGCCTCGGGGCGAAATCGAGCGCAGGTCACAAGTTTACAGGATGCAACTACTCGAACCCCATGCTGCATCCACATTTAGTTTTTATGCACTGTGCACTTAATGTCATTAAGATATTTCAAACGTCCACTTTTAAAGGTAACCACCAATCAAAAATGTGTTTTTCATTATATCACTTTAAATGTCTGGTATTAAATTTCAGATTAAATTCCTAGAGGAAAAACTCACAGGAAATTTGAAAACCACAGGAAAAGCAATAAAACTGATGTCAGAAATACATAAATTGACATCTCCTGCTCTGTCTAGAGATGACACATTAGTGGGAATGTGTGTGTGGGGGTGGTCAATGAGGCCACAATCAAGAAAATACTACACAAATTGTTTTTTTTTTTTGAGGTGGGGTTGGGGGAGGGTTAAGTCAATAAACCATGTATTTGTTTTGAAAATGTGCCTTTTCGAAACCTACAGAATCTGTTATAATGCTTTAAATGCTGTTTCTGTTTCCATTTGCTTCAATTTCCGGTTTCAGCCAGTTTTTCATCAGGTCTTGCACAATGCTCTTCTTTCCCGTTACATTGACCAAACACACTCTCTCAAGCACTGCTCGTCAGGGTATCACACCTTTCAAGTGCTTCTCTTCCTTCTCTCAGGGGACGGTGTGTCCTCGCCCTCTCACAGCGGATGGCAAAGATGAGAATCTGCTCTCCTCAGAAACATGCACCTAAAACAGATACTTTTGCCTGAAACATAACTGAAGAATTCTGAAAACGTACACAAGAGGCTTAAATTTAGAGATGAATGACATTTTAAACCAGATACTGAAAGTTAACATTTTAATGAACAACAATTACCATGAGCATGTTTTTAAAAACCCATAGCGGTCAATTTTACCTTTATTTTTCAGTTTATAGTGTGCTGTAGAAGTCAGGAAGAAACTATTTACTTAACATTGAAACAATGCAATCAGTCCATACTTAACTACCAAACTATACAATGGTTAAAATGGAAGAACTCTGCCCTTTAATGTTTTTTTTTCCCACACAGAATCTCTAGTTTAAGGGACAAAAGAGGCATGAATTAGCTTTAGCTTTGTGCTGAAACTTGCCTCAAAACTATAAACTTTTAGCCCCACAATAGAGACCACATTGTTACCTTTTTGCCATCTGCAGTTCTATCAGCATCATCATCACTTTATTGGCAAACTGAAATTTAGATGACGGTTGGCAACAGTCTAATGTCTAAATTCTTCCTTATAGAACAGACAATCACATAGACCAGTCATAATAACTGCTGTGATGTGAGGCTAAATGCTTTCACACCTCTAGTTTGTTTAATTTGATCTGAGCCAAGAGGAACAGCTGATAAATTGTTGAAATCAGATTTAGTCTTTATTCACACCACACTGATCACTCTGGTCTGAACTAGTTGAAAATACAGCCATGTGACATCATACGGGCCACTCATTGGGCACATACATCACTGTATGCATTTCCTGCCTTTCAATTGGTTAGAAAGAACATGCACACAGAAGTAAACAACGAAGGCTTCACTGCTTGATTTTGACCCTTGTCATCCTTTACTATATCATGTGTGGTAATCGCTTATGATGCATGTTGCAAATGGTTGCAAACTACTCCAAATTCAACTGCGAGCTGCCATGATATGCACTGCTTAGTAAACAGGCCAACCCATAGTGCCACACGCAAGCAAGTATGATGGCTCTATTAGTGGCTGTATCATATTCATTTGGGGAGGAACATGTTCTCACCACAAACGAACCACTCTAAAGTTTGTTTGGAACTGTACCGAGACCACCTCCTCGAGCAGGTCTTGGACTGCTTTTTTAGTACGCTTTTGGTCCAATTTCAAGTTTGGTTGTTTTCTCACCAGTCCAAATGAACTGAAATAAAGGGAAAACAAACTCTGGTTTGAACTAAACACCCTTTAGCTAAACAATATGTTAGCAGAATAAAGTGTTACAGATGTTTATGTGCTGTACGCTTTGGACTCATGGCTGATGTCAGACTGGCTGATTCGCATGTCGATCAAGTAACAAAATTAATAGTGAGGACGAATGATTATCTAAGGTCTTAAATTTGTTAAACGTAAAATTGTTAATGCCTTGCAATCTACCCACACCACCTTTGTGATTGACCAGGAGATCACAAATCAACAAAAATCATGATTTATGTAAAATAATCTGTTCAATTATTTCCAACACTATTCTCCATGGTGCTTGTAGTTTTTTTGTTTTTTTGCAAAAATTAATAAGAACTTCTAATAAGATTGAGCCTTGTTATAAAACTGAATAATACCTGTGGGTAACAAAACAATCTGGGCAAATGAGCTCTTTCATGCTTTGTAGCAGTCACAGACATTAAACAGACAGCTCTACTCTATTTGAATCAGGATTTCTTTAGGCAGAATTGATCCAATTAAGATTATCAGTAAACTCAATGCATTTCCATTGAAGTTACAGTTTTCACCCCCCAGTTATGACAGTACACTGGCAATTGCATAACTTTCTACCTTTAACATTCTGAAATGTCAGAATGACTCGACCCAGGGGTTCAGTCAACACACGACCCAATCTGACCATTCTGAAGACGATGTAGTGAATGGCAGTACGAGAAACCAGCATTGCCATTAAAATGGCACCCTGGAGACCAATACAGGAGTTCATCAGCCCAAGTGCCACCTGAAATCCATTAGGCCATAATAAAACAAAGAGGACATCGTCCCTGGGGTGAGTGAAAAATAGCTGACTTCCAGGAGTGACAGGACCAACGATCAGCCCTTGTAGTGCCACAGTGCCTTTCCACCCGCGGGCAACAGAATTGGTTCGGTTTATCACTCTATTCACAGGGGAAGTTTTATCAGATCTGCATGACAATCTTCACAATTTATTGATTTCAGGATACTAAAAGATTTACCTTCCTAATTGTGAGGTTTTGCTGTCCCCAAAATAGTGGCCATGATGAATTTCATTCATGAATTTTCCTGCCCACTTATTCCCTTTCGGGGTCATGGGAGTCTGCTGGTGCCTATCTCCAGCTCACATTGGGCTAGAGGCAGGGGTACACTCTGGACAGGTCGCCAGTGCATCGCAGCCATAATGAATTTTCCATTTATTATTCAATCAATGAACCTTTATTTGTCACATAGACTGTGGACTTAAGACAGCGTTGCACAGAGGAGGGGGTTGGGGTGGCTGAGTCATGTGAGCAGACAGCCATCTCTCCTGGAGCCATTGTACGTGCTGATCCAATCCTGGGAAGAAACAAGCAGAGGCATGAGTATCCTGGAAGAGGATTGCAGAGTATCTTGTTCGTCGGCGGAGTTGTTTTGATTTCAACGATGGCCTTGTCCGAGGCCATCTTGAATAGGTAATCTTCAACATCCTTTGAGGATAAGGCTGCCAGGGACACTTCAACCAACTGTCCACCATGGAGCCAGCTGGAAACGTTCTTGCAAAGGAATGAAGAGAGAAAAGAAGCCTGGATAAACCCTTGGTAAACGGGATGATCTAGCCTCTTCTTCTTTTGTTGTTTTTTTTGGCAGTTTGCTTATGGTGCATTAACGCCACCTGCTGGATCAGTACTTTGAATCATGAAATGAACAAAGGAAAAGTTCTTTCAATGTTGATCCTTTTCTTTAACTGATTATTTTATCATTTTATGTTTAATTTTTATCTCTTTGAGAAATTTCAAGATCACTGTGTAAGTTTTTGGTAATATATTTTTATGGTTTATTTTTAATTATTCTTTTTCTTTATTAAACTTTTATCTTTCCTTTGTCTATGGTATACATTGTATTAAAACAAGCTTTATAGTTTCATTTTGGTTGCATTGGTCACAGTGGGATGATTACCTATTTTATGTTGTGTGTAATTTAAACCACTATGACGGTATAGCCACACAGTTTTATAAAATCACCCATCTGCTCCTTGCTTCTTATCACACAATATAACAAAGAAGTGAGAGCTATATAGCACCTTATCTTAGCCCTCGCCTAAAATATCTCCGCAAGTAAAATGTGATTGTTTTTATTTAAATGTCTGATTTCGGCTTTCATGATAAAATTTGCTTCATGTAATGCTACATTGCATCTACAGATATTTGCAAAAATGATTGAGGGAGTGCATTTAAAACCTTTTCGACACTTTGTACCATTGTGCTTTGTTTTGTGCCAGAATACAAGCCATATCACAGGTATTGTACTTACAAGGGCTATCCCTTTTTTACCACTAGATGGCTCTGATGGCACCGATTTAAGCTCTTTAAAACAAAACTGAAAAAAGATTCCTACATTTTAATTTCAATTACCTTGCAAATGATGCATCATAACTCTTGTAAAATTCTTTTAAAACACAATATATCAAAACTACTATGGAAATGCATTTACTGAATAAACCCAGCTTGATAATAAAAAAAGTTTTGTTTATCGGATCTGAGGTGTGATGGGGTGGAATTAATGGACTAACCAAAAGAACAAGTTCATTGCACAACGTCTGAAATGTTGTTTTGGTCATTCTAAAATTCCAAAATCTGTCATGAAAGTGCTTTGGGATCATCATCTTGACCGGCTGCGTCCCCAAAGAACGGCTTTCTCTATGACTGTGCAAATTGCGTTTCGTCTACGTGTTCTAAGATGCAAGTAAGTTCTTCTCGTAACGCAGCAACTTCCATTTGATCAGGACGTGACGATTTTGTTCTCTTGGACTTGTTGTATGGAAACAAAGCTTTATTTGCAAAGATTTTATCCAATGTTCCTGTTTTGCGCCTAAATTTAATTACCATCTTTGGATGGAAACAATGATGGAAACTGACAACTGCTATAAAGTGAAATATTCTTTAGAGGCAATTACAAAAAAACAGATGCTCACAGTATCAAAACATTTCAACACAGTGTTAAGAGGAAGAAAAAAATGTGGCACAAATGTGACTGGGGTGAGCTCAGCTTTGAGAGGCTTGTCAATCAAATGCTATTCAGAATTCTGGGGGTGTGGACTGACTCTGGGGTTGATGCATTACTCCTAAAAGAATTAGCTAGAGTTTGCTACTGCTATTATAAAACATCATTACTTTTGTGAAGTGTGTTTGTGGGTATTTAAATATCTTCATGTAAGGTAATAGTTGGTGACATCAATAATATCACCATTGCTTTTGTGCTGCTGCTAACAGATACTGAAATAATTTATCCTGAGAACAAACAGTGAATGTATCGTTTCCTTCCGTGACTCCAGCCCCTAGATCCTTCTATAACCTCGAATCTGAGTTGTGTGAATGATTTTATGAGAGCCATCACTCAGGCCTTCAAGCATTTAAACACTGCAAATGTTACTGTCGCAAACATGTTTCCACATGTTGTAGTTTCTTTACTTAAATGTCAAAGGAAGCTGCTCTGGGACTACTAGTGCAAAGGGTGGGAGTGTGAAAGAGATTGAAAGTGACAGTAAAGCGAGAGAGTGATGTTAAAGGGTTGAAACAACAAGAGGAGTGATCGTTTTTCAGCTGTTAATGACACTAGTGTAATTTTCTCATCATTCTGCCAACAGATTTACTCTCTCCCTCTCTTTCTTTCTCCCTCTCCCTGTTATGCTGAGTGTCACAAACATCATCTGTTGAGATTGATCTGGATACAGCAGTTAAAGAACTTAAGGCTAACCTGTTGTCTGGGTAAATAATATTGACTCATAAAAATTACTCATTTTTTCAAAGGAAAGAAGCTGTGGGTAGTATTTCCAGATTCGTTTTTTTCGGTATTTCCGGTCATTCGTCACCGGACCCAATACTTCAAGTGGCAAGACCCGAAGATGTCATTTGTCCAAAACGAAACCATAAAGTCATTTAATGTAATGGAAACTCTGTGTTTAGACAAAAATGTGGCTTATTAGTGTGATATAGTCGTATAATTAACAAAATACAAAATCCAATCCTGTTTTTTTATTACCACTAATCTTTAAAGCCCTTTGAAACCAGCTGTGAGATCACAACGTTTGGGATCCAACAACTTCCGAACATAACAATCCTCCAATCCCCCCTCCACACTACTCCACTCCTACTGTCATGTACCCCAATTTCTCAGCAACGATGCAATGAAACCCTTTTACATGTTATGAAGGGACAGAACCAGCAGGAGCTCATGATCTTCTAAAGAACATATGTAAAAATCAAAGTCTGTGGGTTTATAACTAAAGTACTATTGAAACCTGGCTGCAGCTGCTCTCTGGTGGTTTGCATGTACCAACAATACATTCCCCACAATGCTATGCTCACTGCAGTGCAGTAAGCAGGCCCTGGCTTCATTATTCATCAGCATTCAGAAAAGGTGTAGCTTTCAGCTACCGGTGATGTGTGGGTTGATCCAAAATGAGTCATCCAAAAATATTTTTAATTATAATCAGGTCGCTGTCAGTCAGGCCGGGTTAGTCTGGCGGGGGTTGTTTGTACATTGACAAAACATCAAACAGAAGAAGTAACATTTTCAAGCCAAGTGAGGGGCAGAGCACATGAGGTAAAAGGCAAAGCCTGTGTGTTTTATCTCTTCTATTTCCTTGTTTTCCCTTGAAATTATGGACAGATCCATATGAAAATATTCCTTTTCATTTAATTATTAAATGATATACACCATGTTAGGTCTTTGATCAATAATCTATGTTCAATTATTTAAAATACATTGAATAGTCCGGTCCTCGGTTTGTAGAAATTAGTTTTTTGGGGAATTTTAACTTTGACATACCTGGTTTAAAGAGAATTGGTTCCAATCATTTTGAGCAGTACCTTTATGATTTTACACAATATTACCCCCCCAAAATGGATCAACTTTAGATAAATGGCTGAAAAGGATTGTTGTCTTCCAGTAACATGTTTGTGGTTTCCCTGTCCAGTGAACCTTCTTGGTGTGATTCACAAGTGACCTCCTCTGAGCTCCTCTGAGCGTTTTGTGTTTGCATTTGTGTCGCATGAATGAGTTTGATTCTTGGCTATCATTTCTTAAGCTTTCTTTATATTGCAGCCATGGCTCAGAAGAGCCTTAAAGTGACTCAATGTGCTGTAAGTGATGCTCTTTCACATAGTAGTAGGCCTTTGAGTGACGGGGCCCTGTGTGTGTGCTGAATTAACAGGCTGTGTGCTACATGATGGAGGCCTGTGGGAAGGTGTTTATGTAAGTGAGTTCAGCAGACTTCAGCTTCTGTTAGCATCATCTCGTGCTGCATGCCTGTTCTCAGCTGACCTGCTTCAGAGACAGAGAGAGAGAGAGAGAGAGAGAGAGAGAGAGAGATTGGGGCTGAGACTAAACACAAACAGAAAGAGAGAGGGAGAGTGGAGAAAAGCGCTGGTAAAAGATGAGGCTGGAGTCTGAGACTCAGATTTTTTGCACATGGAAAAAAAATTGTTCCAAAGATACAAGACTCAGAGGTTTCACAGACCTAGAAACACTTCAATCTCATTTACATTTGTTTATAACCAGTTTTTATATCTGCCCTTAAAAATGGTGAAAATAGTACAGCTCAGAAGTTTACACACCCTGGCAACTTTTCTGATTTCTAGACTATTTTTCAGAAAATATGAATGATGACATAAAAACGTTTTTTCCACTCAAAGTTGGTGTCAAATAACTGCATTTACTCTTTTTAAATCATAAGTTGTAACAACTACAGAGGCATAAAGTTGATGAGCCACACAATGAAACTTTGGGAAAGAGTAGTGGAAGCTAGGCTAAGAAGAGAAGTGGAGATTTGTGAGCAGCAGTATGCATGCGCAGGAAGAGCACTACTGATGCAATTTTTGCTCTGAGATTGTTAATGGAGAAGTACAGAGATGGTCAGAAGGAGCTTCACTGCGTCTTTGTGGATTTAGAAAAAGCGTATGACAGGGTGCCGAGAGAGGAGCTATGGTCCTGTATGAGGAGGTCAGGAGTGGCAGAGAAGTACGTCAGAGTAGTTCAGGATATGTATGAGAGAAGTAAGACTGCAGTGAGATGTGCTGTCGGTCAGACAAAGGAGTTCAAGGTGGAGGTGGGACTACATCAAGGATCAGCTTTGAGTCCCTTCTTATTTGCTATGGTGATGGACAGGTTGACAGATGAGGTCAGACAGGAACCTCCATGGACAATGATGTTGTGATCTGTAGTGAGAGCAGAGAGCAGGTGGAGGAAAACCTGGAAAGTTGGAGGTCAGCTCTAGAAAGAAGAGGAATGAAAGTCAGTCGCAGCAAGACAGAATACATGTGTTTGAGCGAGAGGGAGGGAAATAGAACAGTGAGGTTACAGGGGGCTGAGGTCAAGAAGGTGCAGGAGTTTAGGTATTTGGGGTCAACAGTCCAGTGTGACGGGGAGTGTGGAAAAGAGGTGAAGAGACGAGTGCAGGCAGGTTGGAGTGGGTGGAGAAAAGTGTCAGGGGTGTTGTGTGACAGAAGAGTGTCAGCAAGAATCAAAGGAAAGGTGTACAGAACAGTAGTGAGAGCAGCTATGATGTATGGGTTGGAGACTGTAGCAGTGAGGAAGAGACAAGAGGCAGAGATGGAAGTAGCAGAGATGAGGATGTTGAGGTTCAGTTTAGGAGTGACGAGGATGGACAAGATTAAGAACGAGCACATCAGAGGGACAGCTCAGGTTGGTTGTTTTGGAGACAAAGTCAGAGAGGCCAGATTGAGATGGTTTGGACATGTGCAGAGGAGGGATAGTGGTTATATTGGTAGAAGGATGTTGGAGATGGAGATGCCAGGCATGAGGTCAAGAGGAAGACCAAAGACAAGATATATGGATGTGCTGAAAGAGGACATGTAGGTAGTTGGTGCAAGAGTAGAGGATACTGAGGACAGAGTTAGGTGGAAAAGGATGATTCGCTGTGGCGACCCCTAAACTGGGAACAGCCGAAAGGAAAAGAAGAAGACTCTTTTTAAATCATAATGAGCCCCGAAACTTTCCAAGTAAACAAAACTTTACATAACCTGATGATTTTGGCCTGGAACATGCACAAAACCAAATACCAGATACTAATGATCATTGTTTGTGAATTAAAGTTGTTTGAATTTCTGGGCTCCGAATACACCTTTGCCTCTTTTATCCAGTGATGCGCTGACATTTCTGAATTCTGAGCGATGGGGAAAGCAAAAGAGCTGTCAGAGGATCTACTGGAGAAGGTAGTTGAACTGGGCAAAACAAGGCAGGGTATTAAAAGATCTCCAAGGAACTGGAAATGCCAATCAGCAGTGTTTAAAAGTCAGGGATTCTGTTGAAACCAGGTATACCAACAAAAAATTGTGCTACAATTGTCAAAAATGTTAACAGAACCAACGCAAAACCCACAAATAGTTTCAGCTGAAATACAGGGCTCTCTGAAAGAAATGTGGTGTGGCTGTTTCAAGGATCACAATAAGTTGAAGAAAAATGGGTCGAATGGTTGAGTTGCCAGAAAAAAAGCCATTACTATGAAAATCTCCCACTGTTTCCCTGCATATTATTAAAGGATACTAGAGGATAATTTGGACTCAGTCTCAGTCTCATGCCCTCAATGTCATTGAACCACTCTGGGGAGAACTCAGATGTGCAAGAAAGAGTTGGGGGCTTTTTGCCAAGAAGAACTAACCGAGAAGATAAAGAACCTCATCAACAACTACCACAAGAGACGTCAGGCAGTCAAAGATGTTACATGGGGAGAAAACAAAGTATTAAGCTGCGGTGTGTTTGGAAATGTTTGGAAAGTTTGTGTCGTCATTATAAGTTAAACAGAGTTAAACACATTTGTTTGAAAAGAAATGGCTTCACCCAATGGCTAAGAAATCATTTTGACATCAAACTTAAGAGCACAACAGTACACATGAACTCAGTTCATTACCTTAAAAATACATTCTACTAGATTCTAGGGGCTAACAAGTATTTGCTACACTGACCCTTTTCAGATTTTTCACCTTTCAAATAATGGAGAAATTCGTGAGTTACTAAAGGAAATTCAGAATGGCACATTATATAACTTGGAAATTTTTGTATTTTATTGCCTGAAATAAGTATTTGATCACTTTCCAATCTGTTATTGCTCTTACTGACCAGATTTATATTTAATTAATAAGGAACAATTGCAGATTTTTGAGTCCACACAATAACTCTGAGCAAGACCAATAAAGCTGTCTAGGGACACCTGGGACAACACAGCGATGGGCTCCAGGGCAACAAGAAACACATTAGTGAGAAGAACAACTGAAAGGCAAGAATCTCCCTCTGATGCTTAGATCTTTACTTATGAACCAATAGCAATGTTTCCATCCAAAGATGCTAACTAAACTTATGCAGAAAATTAGGACTTTCCATCCAACGAGTCCAAGAAAACGCGATCGTCACTTCCTGATAAACAGGCACCAAATATCAAAAGAGAAATGGAAGTAGCTGCGATAGAATGCCTTTTCGTAATAACGTACTTGTGTCCTAGAACACGTAGGCCAAACCCATTATGTGCATGTCATCTTGCTTTTGGAGACGGGACACTGCTCTTTGAGAAAGTAGCCGGTGAAGACCGTTCTGGAAGGTGATAATCCCGAACCAGTTTGATGACAGACTATGGCTAAGGATTTTAGAATGACTAAAACAACATTTCAGTTGTTGTGTAATGAAATCGGTCTGTTTGTTAGTTCATTAATGCGCTCCATTGCGTCCCAGTTCTGACAGAAAAACGCATTTCCATTCCATTGCTTTGGGATTTAATACGTTTCCATCAAATTTTTTCTTACCGGATCAAAAGTTTATCAGTTCATTTTTTGTGCACATTTTACAAAATATATGTTCATAAAAAATTGGTGGATGGAAACGAAGCTAATGATTCTCTGAAAGATTAGGACAGTTATTACCAGTAGGAACACCCTACAGTTCACCTGCTCAAACCAGCACATGTCCAAAGATCATCTGGATGATCCAGAGGAGGCATGGGAACAGGTCATGTGGTCATTGTATTTGGAGGAAAATTAGAATGTGTGCGATTCCAAGAACGTGTGCGCTAACATCACACAATCAGAGTCTTTAAGCAGGACCATGCCACCAAACAATCAGCCAGAGATTCCAAATAGTTCCGTAAGTGGTTCCATTATTGCCTGTACGATCTGGACAAGACCTGTATGGACAGTACTGAGCCGAGGTGTAAAAATTTTCAAAATTACAATACAAGTAATGAGGTTTTCATTTTGTTAATTTTACTTTTGCAAACAAAAGTTTACCGATATAAGATCATGCGGGAGATCTATCCTCCATTGTACCTCACTGTACTGAGGTTGCAAATGTGAGTTTCATGTGTGCTTTTGAGATTATGTCAGAGCGTGCCGCAGAGAGCAGGGGGTTGCCTTCACTGAACACATCGCATGAAAAACTGCCCACACGCACATGCGCACGCACACACACACGCACACCTCTTCTGCACTGAATTATTCAAGACAGAAATGGAAAGTGCAGCGCTGGACAGAAAGAAATGTGTGAGAATGAGGGAGGAACCTGATGAAGAGCTGAAAGCAGTGGAGGAGAGAGATGAAACCAGTTTGAAGTGATAGATGTTCTACGTTTTCTCTGGAGAGCTGTGATTCCCGCACTCTACTGATTGCTTGAAGTGAAAGTTCTGCAATTTTCTCTAATAGACTCCACCTCTTCTGATAAATTCCTACAGTGATGTTTTAATCTGTTTTCTTTCCCTGTATGAATTTACTGTCCTCCGAGGAAAACAAATAACAGGTTACACTGTTGGATAAAGACAAACAATCCATCCAGAAGCTTCTGTGCAATATGTACAGAACAAGTGCAGAAATGTCCTCATGCCAGCCTTTCTGACCGTTTGAGCAGAAACATCTGTGCACACCAAAGACATCTACTTCACCAGAACCACAATTAACAAGGAAACACCCAAAAGTTTTCATTGTGCCAGCATTATTAATATTCATTGTTTTTTCATCCATATAATGTTATTACATACAAAAATATTTAAAATAATAGAATTAAAGTTGTAATCTTATTTGTTTGTTAGAGAGGGAAAGAAGTAAGAAATTGTTACCTGATTACATTTACAAAAATCATTCCAGTCCATCAAGAAAAAGATACTTTAATCAAAAAGAAGGCGAGCAGCAGATTATGGGTCAGTCACGAAGGGGTCATGTGAAGAAGAAGTGGCATTTATTTAATGACAAAGACCAGGTCAGTGATGCCACCTAAAGGTTTTCGATGAAAGGTTTCCCGCCTCAATTTGGGCATTGCCAGCCATTGTCTTCCTTGGAAGTGCATCACTTCAAAATAATAGCAAGAATGCAAAGGATAAAGGAATTCCTCTACATTGGTGCTGTTTAATGATTTCATTGTTAGGCTTCGATGATTTAATTGTAACGTTTAACAGTCTATTTCTGTTTTTTAAGACTTTTTTAAGACCTTTTGCAGACTCCTGCTCGCTTTCAGGTCAGTGCTTAGTCACCAAATGCCAAGAGTGCTGTGCAAAAGATTTCATAATTTTCCTTTATAAACCATTGGTTGTCTGAGATTTCAGTTCCATAAATCATATAGGAGATGAACACAGTGGGAAGGGAAAACAAGTTTATTTGATTTAAGGAAAATGTGTGAGGATTATTTAAACAAAATTAGGCATGTGCATAGATTTAAGCACCCATGTCATTTTATACCTTTAACACTAACTATTAAAACTGAATTGGTTGGGTAACCTCAGTGACCCTTGACCTCCAGGTGAATCCAATCACGAGAAAGCATTTAAAGGAGGCCATTTGTAAGTGTTTCTCCTCTTTGGATTTTCTCTAAAGAGTGGCTACATGAGAGTCTCAGAACAACTCTCAGATGAGCTGAAAACAATCATTGTTGAACATCCTGGTTTAGGGGAAGGATACAGAAGGCTGTCTCAGGGATTTAAGCTCTCATTGTGTGGAATTGGAAGACCAGAGGCACAGTTCTAGTTAAGAAGTGGCAGAACCAGAAAAGTCTCACATAAGCAGAGGAGCAGTCACAGTCAACCCACAGACCAGCTCCAAAAACCTACAACAGCATCATGCTGCAGATGGGGTAACTGTGAATCGTATTCAGCACATTTTATACAAGCAGATGCTGTGTAGATGAGTAATGCAGAAAGTCTTTTCTCTGCCCATGCCTCAAACAGTGTCACATTGATGTCTATTAAAGCACATCTGGACAAGTCATTTTGGAATAAGGTTATAGAGTTATTTGGGTAAAACTAGGGGCGGTATGCATGGTGGGAAAAACTACACACACACA
The DNA here is from genome assembly GCA_007224835.1 of Danionella cerebrum. Classification (NCBI taxonomy): domain Eukaryota; kingdom Metazoa; phylum Chordata; class Actinopteri; order Cypriniformes; family Danionidae; genus Danionella; species Danionella cerebrum. The sequence continues at coordinate 86,009 of SRMA01026154.1, forward strand.
CAAAAAACCCTGCTAACTAAAGTAAAATATGGTGGTGGTTCTATCATGCTGTGGGTACGTGTGGCCAGTGCAGGGACAGGGAATCTTGCCAAAAGTTGAGGGTCACATGGATTCAATCAATATCAGCAGATTCTGGAGAACAATTTCTAGGAATCAGTGACAAATTTGAAGTCGCCAGATCTTTCAGCAAGACTACTGATGCATTCATACAGAGGAACTAGTACAATGTTCTGGAATCTCAATCCCGAGACCTAAATATTATTAAACATTTGTGATTTAAAACCACCAAACCTGATTAAATTGGAGGGGGTTTGTAAAGAAGAATTGGAAGCTATAGAAAGTGATTAGGGCAGGGGTGGGCAAAGTCATTCTTGGAGGGCTGGTGTCCCTCCTTTGTTTCAGCCCTGCTTCACTACAAACACTGGCATCTTTAAACAAACGGAGGAGAACTTAATTCGTAGAAGCAGGTGTGTTTCAACTAAACTGTGCAGGGCTGCGGCCCTCCTTGCCCACCTCTGGATAAAAGGATATTTACAGGGTGCTTCAGAATACCACTGTGCAGAAATATTAATATATTGAGGGAATGCTTTCAAGCATTTATTTGTTTACATTTGAATCATTATGGATTAAAGAAGAAAAAAACAGTGTATTCCCAAAATTTGAATATTTAAAGTGACAAATAAAAAGAATATTAAATACCTCCTTTACAGCTGTAACAACTTTCCACAAAAATAGTTATTTAAATGTGCTAGTATATTTTAGGAAACCCACACAAACACAAAATGACATCACACACCGTGCAGTTTTGGAGTTTTTACTTCCTTACTTAAATAAAAAGAAATGTTTGAATTTCTATTTCTAATTCTTAATATTCTATTAAGTACAATATTCCCTTCTTAGTGGAATAGTTTAATGACTAAAATCTTCAATGTTTTTGTTAATTATTTAATTTTACATTTTAATTAAAGCTACATTCCTTACTGTTCCCTGCTGTCTCCCTCTCCAGATTGAAAGCCAGTACTGCAACTCAAAGCACAGGAATTAAAGAATATTCTGCGCCAAAAATGCTTATGAATTTCGCATCTTGCAATGTAAACAATAGTGATTTTCCACAGAAAATACTATAGCATTGTGATATACACAATTGTTTATAATCGATGTTTACACAGAATTTTTTTTTCACTATAAAGATGCATGTAACCACAAGAAATCCTTAAAATGCTAATAAGCTCTTTGAGAACTGTCTTGAGACAAGAATGAATACATTTTTACTCATAAATCTATTAAAATATTTCAAAATAACATTTTGAAAGTGTAGTGGTAAAGAAGATTTAATATTAAATTTTTCATGAGTGTGTATAATTGTCATTTCTAAACCCTACTATTTTGAGTATTTACAGATTCTAAAAACGTTTACTAACTAAACGAGTTCTAATCACTACACCTTTATTCAGTTCTTATTCTTACGTTTCAGCTGTATGATATCTTCTGCAGGGGAAAGACTTTCCAGAGGTGGATCAGATGTGCATTAATCTGTTTTTTAACACACACTGATGAATCATTCAGAATCCCGAGCAGGAAGGTGTATTCAGAAAGTCAGCAGTAAATCACTGGGATCTCATAAGTGCACTTTAAAGTCAATACATCTCATCTTCCTGTCAGCTTTTGTAGCAACCCTTGTGTGTGTATGTAGAGAACACGGGTGAGTACAAATGAATGGAAATGTAAAAGGCTAGCGGCACGGTTTTAGTAGATTGCTGCAATCACGGTTGCCAGACGTTTGGACTGTATGTGTGAATAATGCATGGAGACATAAACAGACATGTACTGTACACTTCAGAACAGCCCAGGTCCCTCATTACTCACTGTGAGTGTGTATGGGTTAGTGCTTTTTGCATGAGTGCAGACAGAGGGAGGTCATTATCAGCAGGGCACAAAGAAAGAGTCACTGGATTATCACTTAGTATGTGTGTGTGTGTGTGTGTGAGCTGCGTGGTTTCAGATGCCCTGTAGTACTGATGCTACATGACAGTACAAATTTGCTCCTTACACCCACAGAGAGACACACTCCACGTCTCTCCAATAATCTGAAGTGTGACAAATGATCTACATGCTTCATTACGATTCAGAAGTAAATGATCTTAGTTTCATTGTGTGCGATTTCACCACTAAAGGGTTTGTTCTATGACCGCAACCAAACAATGATGTTTGCAGATGACATCGTGATCTGTAGTGAGAGTAGGGAGCAGGTGGAGGAACACTTGGAAAGTTGGAGGTCAGCTCTAGAAAGAAGAGGAATGAAAGTCAGTCGCAGTGAGACAGAATACATGTGTTTGAATGAGAGAGAGGGAAGTAGAACACTGAGGTTACAGGGGGCTGAGGTCATGAAGGTGCAGGAGCTCGAACCCAGGTCTTGAGGATGGTAGGCAAGTGCTTTACCACTAGGCCACAGGTGTGAGTGTGGATCCAAAATGAGGCAACCAACATAAAGTCTCTCTGGTTAAGTGGAGGGTTTCCAAAAAAAAAAAAAACACAGCTCCACTACAAAAAAAGGTGAATAGAGTTCAAGATTTAAATCATTAATATTTGAGAATCTGGAACAAATAAAAATCACTCAAAGGGAGAAAAACTAGATATCATCAACAGAGTACTCACAAAAACTCAGGTCTCTCACGTTAATCACCAAGCAAAGAACAGAACAAAAAGAGCTACTTAAATACACAGTGTTAAATGAGGGACAGGTGACTCCACTGAAATTAACTACATGACAGACAGAAAGAAAACCAACACTTTGAAGGCATCTAGTGGCAATACTTGAAATGACAGATTTTGACACAGGAGTTTAGGTATTTGGGGTCAACAGTCCAGTGTGACAGGGAGTGTGGAAAAGAGGTGAAGAGGCGAGTGCAGGCAGGTTGGAGTGGGTGGAGAAAAGTGTCAGGGGTGTTGTGTAACAGAAGTGTGTCAGCAAGAATCAAAGGAAAGGTGTACAGAACAGTAGTGAGAGGCCAAATATGAGATATATGGATGTACTGAAAGAGGACATGAAGTTAGTTGGTGCAAGAGTAGAGGATACTGAGGACAGAGTTAGGTGGAAACGGATGATTCGCTGTGGCAATCCCTAAACCGGGAACAGCCAAAGGTAAGGAAGATGCATTATCAAAAAAACAAAAAAAACAAACTGATTTAAGTTATAAAGAATTGGGTTGAATTTCTGTAAAACACAGAGATGTAGAGGGTGTTACAACCATATTTGTCAATGGGACAACCCATGAGTGGAGGACTAAGAACTTGATGCACATTTGAGATTACAGAGAGGTAACCACCGGCCATGACTCCTCTAAGCTTACACTGCTGCTGCTGGATGACCATAAATGGACATTCACGAGGTAACCATTCCATTTTGCTAATAAAATACAGTGGTACCCCGAGATACGAATGCTTCGAGTTACGAAATGTCTCGCGGGAAATTTTTTGCTTCGAGATCCAAAGAAAAATTTGAGATACGAACATTTACAAGCTGTTCTGCTGTATTTTCCGCTTGTTTGTATGATGTCGCGTAGTGCTTCCGGGGTCCTGGCTCTCCTATCTCCCAGTGCAAAAAGGGTCTGATACGCTTTAAAACACTTCAACAACACAGAGAAACATTATGTATAGATTACCAATAATGTATTATAACAAATGTTAGAGTCAAGGTGTCATTAAAGAAACATTTTTAACGTGGAAAGTGCTGTTCTGTAGCGCAGGTTAGAGAAACCTCAGTAACGCGTTCTCAGAAGAGTCTCTCCATCTGTCTGCACTTGTGCTTGAAACCGCGTTTGTGTTAGTAATTCGTGAAATATCTATTTCATACATGGAATAACTTTCACACATGGTGCCGTAATGTTTTCTGCCATCTGTTCCACCTCCTCCGACACATCGCTTCACACTCAAGGTAAGGTTTTACATTTGTGTACATATTACGTATTTTACATGTGTTTTATTCTGTTTTATTATCATTTATTACATCGACAATGTGTATATTTAAGGATTGAAGAAATGTTACTTGATTTTTCTCTGGTTTTCCATTTTTTTTTATCTACTTATACTGTTGTTTCTAAGAGCCGTTACACGGAATAGGCGTTTTATGTGTAAAACTTGCTTCGAGATACGAATTGTTTGAGATCCGAAAGAAACCCTGGAACGGATTATGTTCGTATCTCGGGGTACCACTGTACTTTTAAACACTACTTTTACAAGCCAACATCAAAGTTTGTGCATAAACTTTAGCCCTTGAGTTAATGTTAATGCTAAGTCATGTCTGTGGTTTTCATCGACTGTCCAGAATTTTCCAGTGCTTCCTTGGATCATGCATTTGTGGCCTCCTGATAACATTAAATCTGTTCTTCACTAAAACTACAGCGAATTCAGAATGCATTGACTGAGAAGAAGCTCTTATTACATCACCCCTGTCCTTAAGCATTCTTTTAACCTTCAGTACATCTTCCTCTATCACTGACCTGCTCACTATTCACCATCCACCTCACAACTTGAGATCTTCTTTATCCTTGGCCTTGGTCCTCCAACATCTAAACTGTGGGTTGTGGACGTTCAGTCGTGCGGCCACAACTTTGTGGAACAAACTGCAGGCCTCAAAACTAATAAAACTTTCTCCTGAATGCTACTTCAGTGCTTGCTCCATCTTTGTTAGTATGGGTTTTAGCGTTGTAAAATGTCCTTAACTGTATGAAAGGTGTCAAAAAAATACATCACTTTATTATTATTAGCTTTACCGAGAGTACCTCCAGTCCAATCAGTCCAAGATACACCATCGACTACCAGCAATTATCCTCTAAACCAATCACCTGACTTCTTACCAAAAGCCAACAGTATAGAGATCACCTCAGGATCACCTCATTGTCTGCTCCATGGTTTGTCATCTGGTTCCTTTGTCCCCTAGCTCTGGTTGCTCCAACACTATTAGTTCCACATCAGACTGCAATACTTTTTGCGGTTCTGTCACCATCCTGCACTTTGTCTCCATTCCCTTAGAGGTCCCCGTGTTTCCCCTCTGGCTTCTGTTCTTTCTCGTGTGTTCTTGTTTACTTTATTTTTATCACCTGTGACTCGTTCCAGCCGGTATATTTAGGTTGTCACTTTTTCTCAGGTCTCCACTCGGTTTTTGAGTCAGCCTCAGTGAACTCCTTGATTTCTTGAGCTACATCCAGTTAGACTGTTTTATTTTTTCCTGTTGCCTAATTGCCTATTTGTTTTTCCCCTCGTGGACTTTTCTTTTTATGTTTGTTATACTGAATATTTTTATATTCCTTATCCTAAGAAGAATCTGAGTTGTGCGTTTTCCCATATTACTTTTTTTCATTGATGAGAATCTTGAAGAAGTTGCATTTTTTTTAAACAAATCCTTGTGTCCTGGATTGCCTCTTGGAGGTATTTCCTTTGGGTCCAACACAACTGCCCCTGTGGCTCAGTGGTTCACACTCCAGTCTCCACACCAGAGACCCGGGTTCCTGTTCGTTCTGATCTGTTGTTATATGAATACGTCCATTGAAAGGATCTTTCTTCCGTCTCTTGATCTCGGTAAATAAACCCTGCTCCAGTTCACTTACAACCATTGTCCATGTTTCCCGTAGCCTAGGAGTTACACAGAGCACATAAAGCACATAACATGGCGCACAACCTTTTAACTATGATTCATTTATATGATATGATAATGTTCATATGCAAATGTTTGAAAGGGGACGTTTACTCAAACTCAAATTAGATTACAATGATGTATCGTGAGATGTGTATATTGTCACTCCTCAAGCAAACAGTGTTGTTGAAAGAAACACCTCACTGACAATTTCATGACTCAAACATTTATTTGTGGATCCTTTATTGTCTTTTATGTCCAGAATTCTTTTATCTTAATAATGGAACTGAGAGATAAGGGTCTTATAATGAGCCTCTGTGAAAAACAGCCTTTGTTATCGCAAAAGCAACCTGAGGAAAATAATATGAGTCACCTCAAGAAGTGAAGTCAGTCTTCATGAGCTTTAGCACGACGCGTTGTGAAAAGAACAAACACATAGAATCAGAACAGGCTGTCAGCGAGACAATCACGGAGGACAATTGTTGCCATTCTGCTGACAGCACGGAAGGAAATCTAAATTCAAAATTAAGATCTCCTCCTTCAGATGTCCTTAGGAGATGGATTTTGTTATTTATTTATTTTTACTTGTGCTGCTTCTGGTATCTCTAAAACAAGCATCTGGACCAAGGAGAAACTAAGGGACGCTCTCACAAACTTGTCCTCAAACAGTCAAGTACAGCACTGAAGCATTAAAGATGTTTGTTTATGCATCATCTGAGCCTCTTCGTACAGTGAAGGGAAGAAGAATTTGAATTCCTGCTGATTGTGAACATTTGTCCAAGGACGTTATCCGTCCATAAAGTTAATGTTAAGTTAATTTCAGGTTTAAAGATCCATCTGAGAACTATCATGAGAACGATCCCTTGAGTTTTCCGAGAATATCTGGAGAAAGTGTTGTGGTCACATGAGATAAACAACACAACTCTCCATGTTTCCCAACACATGCTGCATGTGAACCGCAAAAAACCAGTGAACCTCCAAAACAACTGAGTTTTTTCAGAAACACCTGCTATTAACATACGCTTTAATTAATCAGTTGTAGTTATTAACAGCTCATAAATAAATTAATTTCACTCATCATTTAATCAAGACGGAAAGGTCAAATTTTGTCAAAATTGAATAAATTTACTCCAAATACTACAAGAAAATAAATTTACTACAAGAAAATTAAGTAAATAAAGTGGTGGTACAGTGCGATACACATTTAATATCTTGCATGACTTCCATGAGCTTGAAGGACTGCATCCATAGTGTTTGGCCAGGATTCTTACAATTTATTGATGGAAGCAAAGAAAGCAGTCTTACACGCCTCTCAGAGTTCATCAATATTCTTTGGTTTTGTCTTCCAGGCTTCCTCTTTTATCCTACCCCAGACAACCTCAATGATCTGTGGTCAATCCTGGAGCATCTTAATGTTATTCGCCTCAAAGATTTGATATGGAGAAGGAAGTATGTGATGGAGCACCATCCTGCTGCAGAATTTGGCCTCTTTTATTGCTGGGAATAAAAGAGGTAGCTTAGATTTCTTGGAATTTTAGAACATTGATGTTGCCTATCTTTATTGTTAAAATTTTTGTAGCAGCCTCTGGGTCTTGTCACATTCCACACAGTTTTCGGCTCTGTGGTGATTGGATAGTGCATTAAACTTCTAGGTCAGTCATTAACGTTTGTGGGTTTGCGCCCCACCAGAGTCTTGTTTTGGTATTGCACGTAAGGTGTTGTGTCTTATTGCTTAACCTGCGACAATAATTATTATTATTATTATGCCAGGATAAAGTAAATGTTTGTGTTAGTATTGGAAAACCTTAAACAAGAAAATGTGGCTCATAGTTCAAAACTTAACTATAGTTTGCTTCGTTGTGGACCATCAACAAAAAAGGGGTGCAGAGGTTTAGTTGTATAAATTGCTGTTTGAATCCCAGTGGAGCCTTAGGCAAAGCACACTTTTTCAAATGAAATTGTTTGATGAGAACATTTCCCCATTCAATTTCAGACCAGACCATAAGATGACCACTATACTGCAGCTCTTCTTCGACATATGGTCACTTAAAGAACAGACTTGGATTTCAGAAGGGATCTGTGGATCATTGGATAGTACCGTAGACGTCTAGATCAGTGATTTAAGACATTCAAAGATTGGGGGCTCAAGTCCCGCCAGAGGTGAATTTTTGGTATTGTGTGGCATATCGCTGGGTAACTGATGAGGGCATGTTTCAGTCAGCAACAAACTTTGATTATTATGCCAGAATGAAGTAAATGTTCGTAATTAGTGTGATAGAAATTTTCCTATGTAATGTCTCCATCTAGTGGTTATATTGAGAAATGTAATTTGAGAAACTTTTTAGAGCATACGTCATACTTTAGTCCCGCCCTTGAGGAGGAGGAAGTTAGAAAAGCACATGCGTCTCTCTTTCTCTCTCTCTCTCTCTCTCTCTCTCTCTCTCTCTCTCTCTTACTCTCGTGTGCTGATCACTCTCTGGGATCGGTCTCTTTGTTTCTCCTTTTTTTTCTTTCTCTTTCTTTTCTATCTCTATTCTTTTTCTTTCTTTTTCTTCTTTTCTCTTCTGGCGTTCGTTTATATTTTTAATAGGCTTTTAATATGCGTTAAACCACGTTCTTCTTCCACGTTAGAGTCACGTGTGTAGGAAATGCGTTGAGACTGCTAATCTTTGTAAATAAATAGCCGCATTTTCTGTGTTCTCTCTCAAATGGTCTCCAGTGTTCATTTTCGATTAAGAAGGTAAATTTTAATTACCATAACCTTAGTCAGCCTACAATGTCCTTTAAAATGGAAGATTCCTTCAGTGGGTTCAAATCCTGTCTGTAGTGAACCATCAACTAGTAAGGGTGCTTTGTTAAAGTAAATGGAAGGTCCTGGGTTTAAATCCCAGTGGGGGGGACCTCAAGAAAGTCTTTTTCTTTCAAAATATTTGACGAGAACATTTTCTGTTTTGAATATCTCTACATTGAAATTTGTCCCAATCGAGTGTCTTTTGTTTAAAGCTGGCTTCTGGATTCGACCATGGACGCTCTTTCGAAAGAATCCAACAGACTGTTCTGGTTCTGATATTTTTTCAGTGAAAAATACATTGCAGGATTCCAGTATGATAATAATCCAAAACACACAGTTAAGTCTATAAAGCAGTGAATGATTAAAATAGGGCCTTGCCATAAATCAGTGTGACACAAACCAGTCTCAAAGCCTTGATAACGTGAAGATGTTTTGACTACTGCAAATGTTAACGAGGGTAGTGCCATTAAATATTGTTCCACAAAAGATGTTTCGTTCAGGGATAAAATACTTTTAAAATTAAGCACCAATTGACGTATAAACATTGCTTGTTTTACCGCGTCGGTATAATTTAATGTACAGTAAATAATTATCAAATAGATTACCGGTTATAAAAAAACACATTATTATTGAAATCTTTTGAACTGAAAGCATCTTTACAGATCTTATTTTTGCAAAAATATATTTTTTAAATAAAGTACAATTAGAAAATATTAAGGTAGATTTGGTGGTCTGCCTTATGTCAGACCTGTGTAGTTTCTCCGTTTCCCTCATTTATATGTTCCACCTTATCACTCACTACACCTGTGTCTAATCTCCTTGTTTCATTCTCACCCTATCAGTGTTCTGTTCTCATCTTCTCCTCCCCTTTATATTCTCTCACTTCTCCCATCCTCACTATCAGTCCCATGGTTCACACCTTCTGAATCTCCATGAACGCTTCCTGTCTTCTTGGATCTTCTGTGCTCTTGCTAGTGTCTCTTAATGGTTCAACAATCACTCTTTCTGTACATTTGAACACAGCGTGTTAATAAACTGTATATTGTTCTCCCTCCTTCCAGCCTTAAGCATTTTTGAATTGTTGTTTATTATCTGTAAATTAAGATTATTAATAATTCATTCATTTATTCATTCATTTTCAAACCCGCTTATTCCCTTTCGGGGTCACGGGGGTCTGGAGACAGCATGCATTGGGCGAGAGGCGGGGGTACACCCTGGACAGGTCGATCAAAAAAGCAAGTTCTAAATGAGTTGGGATTAATTGACTCACTTAAGATTGAAATTAAGACCTGAATAATTTACCTTCTAACTACGTAATTTATCATCATTAATAATTCAAGCCTTTAAATGCTGAGTTTAACCTGTATTATCTTTAAGTTAAATATTAATTATATTTAATGGTAATAGATGAAAAGTGTGAATCCAAAATCTCAGAGCATGTCTGTTCTTCTGAGATTACTTCCCTGCTTTCACTTCCACTCTAAGGCTTGTTGTCCTCGTCACAAGGGGGCTGATCTGAAGTCAGATTCCTGGCCTCTCCTTGGTGGGAATGATGGACGAGCCAAGGGGCCAAGGGAGTGCAGCAACCATGTCTGCTTCTCTCTTTTCTTTTTCTTTCCTGCAGCGACTCCCCATCTCCATAGTTGCTAAAACATCTTCTATCTATATCACAGCTCCCTGACCTCAGAGCTTTCAAATGCACACAGATCTGCAAAGCTCAGCAGCAAACCGCGGGCAAGGGCTGCTATTGCAACTTAATAAAGATGTTGCATTCCATGTGGCAAAGCTAAAAATAGCAAGTAAAAATGTTATATTTCTGCTCAGGAGTGGATTGTATGACTAGCCAAAACTACTATTAAAGAACACGAGGTCTGCAATGCGAAGGTGCCAACATAGCAAATTAACAAACATTTATTTACATATGTTTACATTTTTGCCACATAACAGAGCAAAAAGCAAATAGCCAAGGTCATAGTTCCTAATATCATGTGGGTGGCCATGCAAAGACGTTTGAAGGAGGGGTTTGAGATGTGTTCATTCATTCATCTTTTTGAACAGTTTTCATCGTTATTGGCAGACAAATAGGAAAATGTATGCCCCCTACTGCTCCGGAGTGATTGTTTTGAGGCCAAACCAGTCTTTGAGCTCATTCAAGTTCCCGCTCAAAGTAGGAATAAACTGTAGCTCTTCTAAAACTACTCAAAAGTAGTGATTATTACACATGATCATTATATTTATCTTATGTAAACATGTAGCTCACATCACAGTCATCCTAAGGGTGTTTCTCAGAAGGATAGAAAGAGAGGAGATGTAGAGAGAGAGAGAGAGATGAAAGAAACAGATATAAAGAGCAAGAGAAGGAAAAGAGAGAGTGAGGGAGGAAAAAGGAGTATGAAAGGAAAGAAACAGATAGCATGAAGAGAGAGAGGGGGAGAGAGCTGGGGGAAAAAGAGAGGGGAGAAATAAGAAAGGAGTGAAATAGAAGAGATGGATAGATTGAAAAGTGAGACAGAAAGAGTGAGAGAACAAAAGATAGAAATACAGAGGAATGAGTGAGATAGAGAGAGTGAAAGTAAAGAAAGAGAGATAAAGAGAGGGAGAGAAAGAAAAATAAAGAGCAAAGAGTATTTGTAATTAGTTGCTTTACACCTTTGCCTCTGAACAATCAAAAACTGTAGTTAATGAAAATGAAAATAAAATCTTTAATAACTGTTTGCTTTGTGTTAGATAAATCCGTAAATATATATTAATTATAATCATATTTTTAATTTATTTATAGACGTGATTTTGCTCTGTGAGCAGTAAATAGTTGGATGTAACTCTAGCACCCCCTATTGACTGGTTGACGCTGCTGTTTTCTCTAAATACTCATTACAATATCAATTGCAGCCAATCAGAGAGGAGACTTCAAGAGTCTGATTGGCTGTCTGTGACCAATGAATGGACACATTCAAACGGAGTCGGACCAGTTTGATTTGCTGACAGTTGTGACCTTTTCATGACTTTTGTTCAAAATACTTTCTTTTTTGCAAGATCACCAAAAAAATTAAGTCATAATTTATTTATTTTGTGTGCTCAAAATGTAATCCATTGGACAGGAATTTAGCCAGAACATGTTTCCAATTTCAGTTTTACTGGGAATGTGCTCCTCTTTGAAGCCAGTATCAAGTTTTCTTCACTTCCTATTAGATTTCAGGAGGGAAACTGGGAACTTGCTTCTCGTACTAAAGCAGTCTTTCTCAAATACCGGGACTTTTAAATACATTCTATATTCATAAATTAAAAGTTCGCCATCATTACGTTACATGCAATTTACTTCGAAATAAAATCCTTAGTTGCAAATTAAGCAATTGGGGACGAACAGCGCTTCACTCTAAAATCAAATCAAACGATGGCCATTAGCCGTCTTTGAGGCGGTTGACAAACCTTTTTACAGAATTTACAATTGAACGTTATTGTCGTGTTAAACTGTGATGTTTTAGTTGTTGGGGATCATTCATCCTCTGACTTGTAGCTAATGCTAAAATAATAAAACGTGTAACCAAGTGATTTGTTGATACCTGTCCACATACAACGAGAAAGTCCATAAATGTCATCATCACTTTAATGTCCACTTTAAATGATGTGTCCATTTCTGTCCCTTGGACTTTATATGCATAAATAAGTATTAAATTGCTGCATAAATACATTTTATTACTAAGCATAGTGTACTACATAATATTCTTATTGTCAATTTAAGATATAATATTTAGAATATTGATAAACGCCACATAAAACGCTGAAAAATAACATTTATTAATTGTCCCCAGTCTCTGATGATACACAGCACCATAAAATATAATTATATTTGTTTCAAATAAATGTATTTACACAAATATTTATAGTTTATTAGTCATGTCCCTGAGTTTTTACTTAGTCTTTAGCCCTAACCCATCCCCCCCTGAAAAATTGTGGAATTTCCATGTCATTTTTCAACAGGAAGTTGCATCACTTGGATCTTTAGAAGAGCCATGGGAAGAGCAAAGGCAACTTCTCTCAATTTCTCATAGTGGATTATTTGGGTAATCAGGATAGTATTTTTTGTCATTTCGAAAAAACTGTCCTGTTACTCAAATTATTTCAGAGATACAACAAACAAATGGCTCTTACGCATTTAGAATATTCTTTTGGCCTTAGAAAATATGTGTAGTTTGAGAAATACACAAACCATTTGAAAAAGACACTATTAGAAGAAAATGACTAGCTTGCTAATGTCAGCATTACCACAAATCTCAATGTTTTTAAGCTTTTTATAAAACATATTAAAAGGTATTTTTCCACAGTTCCCAGAATAAAAGGGATTTTTATGAGTTTTTATTTTTATAGTTTCATTTGTTATTACACTGCAAAAAGTCACACAGCTTTTAAGAATTTTAATTGTCATTTACTTCATTTAATATCTATTAGAAAAACAAGTCACAACTATAAATAAAATGCTTATATCACATGCAACAGATGAATTCAATGAAAGGTAATTCGATTTTACAAGTATATTCCTCTTGAAAGTTTTTTTGAGGCTTAAATTATTAGCATTAATTTAATGTTAATTTAACAGTGTGCAGTTAAAGTGGATAATGTTCAGTCGTAACCAATCATAAATATTCATATTACTGTATTTGATGTTTTTTTCCCTCATAAATTGTAATTTAGTGAGTAGATCTTTACTGCACTTTTTTCTTCAATCTGCCTGAACTACTTTCTTATTATTTTTTAAAACGCATTTTTTCTACAGTGATTGGCACCTATCTCGTCCAATCAAATTGTGTATAAACAAACAATCCCCTGAGAACTAGAGAATATAACCAATCCAATACACATCAATAGAAACAGAAACTATCTTTCAAGAACAACTCTTTTATTTTCTTTAAGCGTTTCAATTGTCAGGAAAATAGTTTAATTATGTAGCAGTTATTCTCTCTCACGCTCTTTTTTTCTGTCTTTCTACTGTTTTGAACTCTCTTTATCACTCTCTCTCCCCCGTCTTCCCATTTCGCTCTTGCTCCCCTTTTTTCTCCCTCAATTTATCTTTCTCTTTGCTCTCTATTTTCTCTCTCCATTTTTTTTACTTCTGTATGGTGTTATTCTCCTGCATTTCTTTCTCGCTCTCACTTTTTCTCTTTATTTCTTGCTCTCCTTTCTTTTTTCCCTCTTTTTCTACCAGTTCTCTGTCTCTCTCCATGCTATTTATTTTCTTTCATGCTCTCATTTGGCTCTTTTTTTTCTCCCTCTCGCTCTTTATCGGTTTCTTTCATCTCTTTCACTCAAAAACCATCCCATTTCTATATTGCTTGGAAACACCCTTAAGCAAATGCCTTTGAGTCGCAATTTTAATCTGATTTTTAAATTTTTTGGAAAGTAATGGCACTTTCACTTGAGTAATATACTGTTGACACCACTGGTAAAGTTTTAATTTGAGGCATCTGAATAATGCATCTATTTTACTGGCGAAACGCTAACGCTCAGAGCAGGCAATCTGGAAACTCTACATCGTGGAACATTTAAACGTTGACATGTTCCAGTAGTCATAGAATTCACTTCATCACAGTTTTGGGTTAGAACTTCAGCAAAAGAAGAAAAACATTTCCTGTCTGATAACTTTATCCTAATTTTGATCAGTTACCTATTTGTTTCCAGAGCTGCTGATGGCTACATGGAGGCCTTGAGCCAATTGGGACTCCAGAAAATGTGCCCAACACAATTTCACTAAATTCAATTTCCCCCAAAATTTTTCGAAAAGGTCAAGTTCAAGATTGAATAACTCAAAATATGTTTACATTTCGCTGTCTGATAAAGAAAACATTATGCCAAAGTTTTTGAAATCACCCATAAAAGAAAAGGGGAAGTAAAACTAAAAATTTCACACTTTTTGCAAAACTAATAATAATAATAATAATAATAATAATAATAATAATAATAATAATAATAATAATAATAATAAAAGGATGGAATTACTCAAAAAAGCTGCAGTAAATTATTCATATTTTTGGGTTCTGACAGTCAATAATACTTACCGGTATGTAAAAATGTTTTTGAATACATCAACAAGAAAAAAAAAACATGAAATTGAGCCTCAAAACACATTAAACAATCTGAAACAATAAAAATGTCAAATTTATTGAAAATAAGAAGACGTAATATTTTGCACTTTTGTGGGAAGCACATCGTCGGTTTGTGCTCCATGTTGATGCTCCCAAAGGCTGCACAGCTGTGACCCAGATACTGCGGCAGGGTTGACAGGAGCGAGAGAGGGTCTGGACAGGTGGGCGTCAGCTCAGTGGGTGAAGGAAACTGTCCTGACACACACAGATGGCACAATAACTAGACCTTCACTTCTGAAACAAAACCTCAAAGTTCATCAGAAGTGTTTCATCGAGGACTTCAACAACGCACTTAATGAAGAAGTCCTCCACCTAATGGCAAGCCAAAAGGGTCATCAACAGGCCATTTTTCCAGCGCTTAATTGGACTGGATCCAAGACCTTCCCTTTCAATCAAATTTTGTAAACAAATTATATCATGTTTTTTTTTATATGAAGTGATACTTGGTTGTCGATTTCTGATTAACTTTGAATTAGAAAAATTAAATAAAGGCGGGGGGGGGGGTGGGGGGGGAGTGTCAACGCAACTGCTGCATGAAGGATTTGTCTGGCATTCAAGAAGCAAACAGAAACAACAAGCATGGTCTACTGGTTTATATAAGTATTTGATAATTTAATATTTAGCTGTGTTTCCCTTTAAGTGACTGTGGAGCCAGTGAAGAGTTATAGTCCTTTATTTGCAGTCAGGAGGCATAGACGGAACAAGACAACTCTGTAAAACACGAAGAGGTCTAGGACAAATAGAAACAAACACAAAATTAGAAATAAAAATAAAACCAAGAATGAACAGCCGATCCCTCAGTTCTGAAGAAAACTTCACCAGGATCCACCTCCAGAAAACACAAGACACACTCCTCTATATAAAAGAGCTCTGGGATAAATATATATATTTATATTGAGGACTGAGCCTGTCACGTTTCTTTCTTCAACTCACCCGGTCACTTTAAGATTCAACAGAGCACAGCAGCTGGAAACCACTTTTAAAAGAGGATTTTTAATTCTGTACATGTAATAAATGTGATGACAAGGAATTCAGTGTTGATTGCTTTAAGTTCATAATTGAGAATGTGCTGGGGAAACCCCCCCCAAAAAACTGTTAGAAAGGGTTTGTTGCTAAATGAGCCCCGCACTCCACGCTCAACACAAACCTCCATTGCACAAAGATGAATAATACTCCAGAGCAGAGAAAGATCCATCAGCCCTCCAAACAGACAGCTTCTGCTTTGATTTAGAACATGTTAAATCACAACCGTGAGCAAGCAAACGAAGTTTACATCTTACAAACAGACCGTACAGTTTAGAACCAAAGCGTGCTGAACGAATGCCCAATTATTGAGCTGTTTGGAAGATTGGCAGCTTCCGACCCACACTGGAATCCAAGGAAAGATGCACATGCATCATCAAGATGACCAGTTTCTCTTCCATTTAAAGTTATATTAATGCATAGACTTTTATTTTGAACGTTTCCTCAGCCTTAAAGATATTGTGAGCGATCAACAGTACACTCCAGATGTTTCTGCACACTTTACAGAGCTGCAAATTAAACATGATAAACAGAACAAACGAAGGATACAGGAGAGCGTTTGTAAGGCCAAGGTACAGAGAGAAATCAAAAGGAAACGTAATTTAAGGAGAAAAACACAAACTCATTTGTTCTAAAACGATTCGCAGAGAATTTCATACGTTTGGATCGAGAGTCGGTCTGGGTTTAAGTCTAATGGGGTCAACTTTCAGTCTCTTGCTACAAAGAGACCGTTGATCAGTGCTAGTGCTTCTCACAGAACACCCAGTACAATCAGCATCGACGTTCACACACACACACATACACGCACACACACACAGTCTAAAAGCCACTCGCTGTTCCTTTGTTGATCCCAGATCAGCAGCAGCAGCATCTCCTTCCCTCTCTCATACACCCAAACACACAGAGGAGAACGTTGGGCTAAAACTCCCAGAGCTAAAACCAAAGAAGCCCATAATCTGGTGGAGCAACACTTCCTTTACCAGGCCGCACCCTCCTCCACCATAGAGGATGAGATTCAGTTTGAGGACGAGAAGAAGATGGGCCGAGATGTTTGGGTTATTGTGTTAAATAAAAGTGAAAGCGCCTCCGAGGACAAAGCCAGGGGAGGAAGGGGACGAGGGTCTCTGACACTCCTAGCTCAGCAGCTGACGAATCTCCTTGTGCATGTGACACAGGAAGTCTACGTAAGAGGCTCCGCCATTGTTGCTCTTGTCCTCCACCAGGAAATGTTTGAAGATCAGCTCCAGCTTGTCTTCTTGTTTCACCACCATCAGCTGAAAGACAACAAGAGCTTGGGTTCGTTTTGCTGTTTCGCGTAAACAAAAAGCAGCAGCTCCAAATATAATTACGTTAAAATACCCAGGCAATTTTTAGATTTCTTGTCCATTATTCAGAAAATATCAATGATGACACATAAAACACCCCCCATTCACCCACTCATAGTTGTGGTGTAAAGCCCTTAGTATATTGTATTCCCATCTTTAACATCAATGCCAGCCTGAATTCTCTTGAGGTAGTTGATGGCAATCTTTATCTTCTCTGTTGGTTCTTCTGCTTCCAAACTCTTAAACTCTTGCATGTTCTGTACGTTTTTGAGTTCTTCCAGAGTGGGTCAATGAAATTGAGGTCAGGAGACTGAGATGGCAACTGCAGAACCTTCACTTTGTTCTTGTGAACTTCACAAGTGGCCACATTTTCTCAGCTGAAATTGTTCCTTCGGGTTTCTTTGAATCCCTTTGAATTTTTCAGGCAGTTGTAGCAGAAACGTTTGTTGGTCTAGCTGACCGTAGTTTGGTTTTAACCGAATCCCCCACCGTCCACTTCTTAATCAAGAGTTTGAACACTGCTGATTGGCATTCCCAGTTCTTTGGATACATTTTGATTTCCCTTTCCCATCTTGTACAGTTCAACTACCTTCTCCCAAGGTCCAGAATGACTGACCAATTTAATATTGGTGTGATGGAGCAGGGATTGCTCATCCCAAATTTTAAATGTTAATTAATGTTAAGTCGTGCAAGCTGGTTTAAATGAGGTTATCAAGTGACTCGAGGTCCCATTAATATAATGCAGTTTAAATGATTGTGAATAATTGTTTGCCAAAGCTTATGTAAAAGGTATTGTATAAATTTGAGTTTCATTTTGTTTAAGGATAGATGTTGTTTTCTTGGGTGAAAAAGTGTAATGTAATCACCCTGCTGATGGTTCAACCCATTTTGAGCTCTCCTATAAAAGAGCTCAAGTTCATTCAGTCTGGAGGAGAGAGCGGGAGACACCAGACTGATTTTGACTCCCTTGAAAAGTGTGAGGTCACCTTATGACTTTTAGCTCTGCTTAGAGCTCACAGACTCTTTTTCCTCATTTTGATGCTGATTCCACCTCTGCAAACCTTGTAGCAAGCTTTAGCTGATCAAGTCTAGTAGTTGAGGTCTTTGCTGCTGAGCAAATTTTTCATTTTCTTATTTAGCAACAGTGTTTTGTAAATATTTATGTTTGGTTGTTGTTTTGGTTTGTCCCACTTTAACCACTGGTAGCACAATAAAACACCTGAAATTCCTCCTTGCCTCAACCCCATTGCAGTTCTTTGACCCTTGGTATCCCACATTACGACAATTGGGTTTATTTAATTGTAATTTAAACAATGTATTCTTTGTGTATTTTTTAAGTTTTATTTTTTTAACCCAAACCTTTATTTTATTGATTTTTGTGTCTAAAGGCAAAGTGGAACAAGACAAGGATTAAGGGATTGGTAGAGAGAACAGGCAGGGATTGGAAAGATGCTGCAGGGATCAAGAATCGATAACCTGCGCAATCTCACATACATGTCCGGCACAACGTCCACTTCAGCACAGGGCAGGACAAACAGATTATTTACACAACAACCCCTCTCCCATTTGTAGAGAAGAATAAAGGGAGATTAACTCTCCTTCCTCAAGGTCAAACATAATTCCAGGATTATAGCAAACATGTCACTGTATAGAAGTTTAAAATAACCTTCAACACAAGTGACAGGCGATCTCTCTTTTCAGGTTCCAAATCACACGCATCTTCTAAAGCAGAGTGATCTAGCCCTGCGACACACTCACCTTCATGTATTGGGAACGCTCTGCTCTGATGGACTCGATTATGTCCCTCAGTCTCTTTGAAAAAGGATTTTCCAAAGCTGGAAGAGAGATCTAAACCAGCAAAGCAGAATAAATAAACAGTTGATTAAAGTAGAATTAACCATGTACATTTAAATACAAAGACAAATTTTAAGATACAAAAGTATCTTAGGTTACATATCCCTGACAACTTATCTACTTTTTTAGAAATGCATGTTTTTAACCTGACTTAATTAATCAATTAGTTTTACAAATAGCTAATATGAAATGCTACAACCTTCCCAAATTATGTTTAACTGGAAAATGATTTATCATTTAATCAAGACCGAATGGTCAAACTTTGGCAAAACAAATGCTTTGTCGTCTGATTGTAAATGGAAGAAAATGATCAGCAAAATGTGCGAATACAAAAATGTCAACAAATTAAGTAGTGGTGTTGTGAGTTACAGAATTGATATCTCGTATGACTTCCATAAGCTTGAGGGACTGCATCAGTGTGCTTTAGCAAGCACTTCAGGAATAGCAAAAAAGCAGTCTTGCATGCCTCCCAGAGTTCATCAATATTTGTTGGTTTCGTCTTCCATGCTTCCCCTTTCTCCAGTTTGACCATATAGGCCATTTCCAGACAGAATCCAACAAATTGTTTTGGTTGACACTGGGACTTCAGGTGACCAGGTCTCATGGAGTTCTGCTGCAGAGGAAAAGGGGCTGGCTTTGGATTTTCAAAGGCAACAAACGGTCCTCTCGAGCAGTTGCCTTGCAGAGTCTGCCTGAACTGGGCTTGTCAAACACACCTGCGCTCTCTTCAAATCTTCATTTTAGCCTCTGTACTTGATGCCGGCCACATCCGCAGTGGATCTGGTTTTCAGCCTCTTAATAATCAACACTATTCTCAGGGTGAATCTTAATCTTAATGTTTGCAGAGGTCTAGCTGCAGGTCTAGTGCACCAGGGTTCAACACTTGTGCCTTTACAAAAATGGACTCGATGTGCTTTACCAAGCTGTTAATATTAGAATACTTTTTGAGTTCCGTATTGCACTGAAACATTTTTGGGATTAAAACGAGACATTTTTAAAGAGATGTAAAAATATTATATATTTCATTGGAACTTTGAGTCAATTTGTACATGAGCATCAAGACTGTCGTCATGGACTGTAACCCATTTTGTATCCGTGTTAAGCCAAATTAATTGTGCACAATATGCAGATGTAGGACTTGAAAGTGAAAATTTTCTGAAAGTCGTACCATGGCAGGATCGATCTGACTGAAGGCAGGTGTGCCAAAAATATTCTGAAGCAGTTCCTGCTGGGCGTTGACCCCGACCCAAAGAAAAACATTGAGTCCATTCTCTAAAAGATAGACACCTCCCCTGGACAGTCTCTCCTCAGAGTCCCTCACTGCCACAGGCATGAGTGTGCCATCCACGTCCAGCTTCTGCTGCAGAGAAACACAGAAGTACTTTTAGCACAACAGTTTCATTACAGCATCTACTGGGTGATTCTAATGGTTTTTGCCTCTTACCAGTGGGAGCAACCGGGGGTAGAAAAACACATGGCTTTCAGCAACATCCATAGCACTGACCAGCTGTCTCAGATAGGCCCGGTCATCCAGAGAGACATCTGCCCCTGGCTGCAGAATGTCGCTCTTCAGCACGCAGTTCAGATACACAGGTAGCAGCTTCATACATTCAGGCAAAATCAACTGCATACAAAGGTGCAGGAAAACATTCAGACGACGAAACAAAAAGGACCATAAGACATTTGTAACAAATTTTTCAGGAAAGACTGTGTTCCAGTACTCTGTGCAGATTGTCTCAAAGTCAATAATATTTAGAGGTTGATGTGTCAATTTTGAAAGCATGCCTCCCTTCACCGACTTCACGTTTTATTTTGAGCCACTGCTAGCTGTGTGCTGTGTAGTGCTGGGTGATATGACGATATATATCGTGGGGACGATTGAAAAGAAAAAAACTGTTTCCGCGCCCGACGCCAACACAACAAACCTCTTTTACCACTTGAAGAAGGTTCACGAAAAAGAACACTGGAGAATCGAAGAAATGCGACGTAAAGAAAGTTGTGAAACAGCCCGGGCAAGTGGCGAGAAAAAATATAGCCAGCCTAAAATTAAAGAGTCTTTCATAAAATGCACACCGTATGAAAAAACGTCCCAGCACCATAAAGAAATCACATGTGCCATCTTGCATTACTGTTGTAAAGGCATGATCCCCGTGTATGCAGTCGAGAAGGGTAGCTTCCGAGACCTCGTCAAAGTGCTTGACCCGAGGTACGTTATGCCCAGTCGTAAGCACTTCAGTAATGTCGAGTTGCCCTCGCTTATATAACGCATGCCGGGCCCAAGTAGAGAAGGATGCTTGCAGTGTGGTTCATTATTTAATTTTTTTAAATAGTTTATTTTGATAATACTATTAAAAATAACTATGATGTGGTTAAAAAAATGTGAAGGCTACTGTAGCTCTACCTCCACCACATCTGTTGTCATTTGATACGTTTACATTGCTGCACTAAAATGTAGTTTTTCTCATTTGTGACAGTTCAGTTAACCTCTTAAGCCCTGAGGCCTATTTTCCGAAAATCCTATACTTTTACTTTTTAAGGCATTTCTCAGCTTTTACAAGGCCTAAACTGCAAATCTTGGTATCAAAATGAAGATAGGTTCTTGGGGAGTGGTGTGGATTTGACAGTCAAGAACACTGGGTAAGAGTAATTGATGTTGGAATGGCCAAAAAATGTTTCCTCCAATATCTCCTTATTTTACTTATAACGAAGCAAATAAACACAATCAATTGTAACCACTACATGTCAAGAACATCTGTAGCAAGTTTGGTGTTCATACTACAAGAAACTAATACTCTGTAAAGGTTTTGATTGAACAAAGTTCAGGCGTAATCCATGTTGGCATAGTTTGGCACAATTTGGCACAATAATTGAAATATGGAAAAAATCTTGTCCAAAGCTTCAGCTATGTTCATAGTCTTCTTTTCTTGCTTACGGGACATGATTTCAGCTAAAAAACTCCTAAAGAAACGCTGTAAAAGGGGTGTGGAAGCTCATTTACCCCATCTTGCTGCGCTTTTGGGAACTTTTCATTCACAAACGCTTTCGACGTCGAGCTTCTGCGTGTTCCTACCCCCCGACCATCTGTCCAATCCGGGAGCTCTATATATCGCTGGAAAGCTCTGATTCTATAGAAACCAATGAGATCAACCATTTTGAGACTGACGGGATCGCCGACGAATCACACGACGCGCAGCGTGGAGAGACCACCTCTTACGCACGGGGAGTCATTCCATATTTGGTGACGTCATGAGGCCACGGAGCAACAGAAAAAATCTAAAATGGAGTTTCCGCGAAGCTATCGACCGGACATAACAACAAACGGACTTTCATCGCTATGGAAATAACTTTTTGTTGAAAAAACGGCAAGGGTAAGACAAGATTTACATGCTTGCTTGGTTTTCGCTGGCGTTTTTTCGTGGAACTTTCGCTCCCTGCTCTGAAATACTTCATGCAATGTTAATGAGTTGCATATCACTGGATTCAGCTGGTTGTTATCTTTCATTTAATGTAATGGTTTTGGTGTTTCCGTTTATATTGTGGATACATATCGCACATAAACAAAAACTTGGTCATGAGTTATAATCCGGCAATGTAGTTGTTTATTTGCATGGCGTTCGAGCTGTGGTTAACGGATATGAAATTGAATTAGATACGTTTTTAGAAGAGTTTTCGCTGAACACAACGGTATGTAATATGTGTGGGTTATTCTCAGGGTTAGTGAGCTATGAGTGAAAATGTAACGCACAAGGGGGCAAGTCCCCGGTACCGGGGACTCTCGGGCTTAAGAGGTTAAATGTCACTTCAAAATAAAGTTGTAAAAAAAAGTATGCAATGATATTTTTTGTCAAACTTTTCAGAGAATAACTGAAAACGTACTTTATTGTGACATATCGTGATATATATCGTTATCGTGATGTAAAATAATCCATATCGTGATATATAATTTTTCCATATCGCCCAGCACTAGTGCTGTGGATCATTTTCACACTTGAATAGCCCTGAAAAAACCCACTGTCATTGCAGGTACAATGCCCTTTAATGATACAAGGCTCTGCTCACAGTCCTTCTTAATGTTGTGAAATTGTCATCCCATGTTAGAAAAACACCCCAAAGCAAAAGGTCTCCACCTCAATGGCTACTTTTGGGGCTAGTGTTTGGGTTCATACAATTTCATCCAGTTTTCCTCTGAATTATTCTGATGTTCGAGGGCTAACTTAAGACCAGAAAAGTGGCTTTGTTTCACAACAGGATTCTCAGTAGCCAATTGTGTGACCAGGGTGCCAACTACATTGAGATCATTGAAGAGGTCGTTCCATGTTGTTTGGCCTGGTTCCTCAGAATACAATAATTGAAAGCCCACTAGGTTAAGTCCCAGACCATATTCTTGTATCAAATTTTTACTTTGCAAAGGTCTACAATTTTGACTCCGACAAACTTAAACAGCTCTTGAGCTGCAAAACACTTTTTTTAGTATTAACATTTGAGGCATGCATTCAAATGCATTTGTCTGGATGGTTTTTTTCTTTGCTACCCCTCACTGTTAAAAATAATAATGAATAAAGAAATGAAACACTTTCTTTAAAAATCTCTGTATAGCAATATCTCTGAAAGAATGAACACGCAGTATCATTTTGCCTTTACCTGTCCTGCTGAAGATGGACTAGCACAGTTCTTGCGGTAACAGGCTAGGATCTGGGCGCACTGATTGACCAGGGTATCCCGTACATTCTTCGTAGGATTACTGAGCACACTCCGATATGCTGCAAACAGAATTTTTCAAATCAGAAGGATCTATGAAGCAAGTTTAAGTTACTAAATTGGCATAAGGCCATTTTGAACTCCTGGGTCAAGTATTTCCAAGGGCTACACTGTATGTAGTCCTTACTTTAGTTAAAAAGCTTTTTGCAGCTTTCTTTGGCCAAGACTTGCCCACTAGGTCGTTTATCAGACATATCAAACAACGAATCAAATTTCATTTTCCACAGCATACTGTTTGGCGGTGTAAATGTAACCCGCAACACCTGCCCGATGTGCAACAAAGGAGCCTGAGAAGAAAAAAAAAGCTACAGAAGGGGAGAGAAACAATGAACAAAGTGGATAAGTGCCAGTACAGTACATCCATAAAGCATCTGAATCAACTGACAGACGCTTCTGTTGCTGCATGTTTATCAGCGTCCAGTTGTTTGCTCAACGTCAGTACACACAACATTTAAATAAATTTCAAATATTAACAGAAGCTGGACTTCTTTCCATTAGAGGACTCAGAATGAATGTAATAAAAACAGGAAGCAGGAAAAATCAAATGAGCTTGAAATGATATGCGGTGGAAATGCTGAGAAAATCTGTAATCAATAAACAAAGTTTCCCCCCCAAAACTCCAAAAAACAAAGTTAATTTAACTGTTAAAAAAAGTTTGAGCAAAAGTTCTGAGAACATAGGCCTGAAGCCCCTGTGATCAGCTCTCTTTCCTTTCTTTTTAACAAAGCCCTGTTGCTGTAGAAACATGTAAATAGTTCCTGAACCAATTATACAGCCGCGCCTCAATATTGGAAGTTTCGGAGGGACATCTCGGACTCGGTTTTCGTAGGACAGCGTCCAATGAAAGTTGGCTGTTTAGATGATGTGAAAAGGAGGTAAAAAAGAGCTGCTTGGTGGCACTCATCTCACATTTTCATAGCGACTTTTTTGAGTTTCAAATTGTATATTTCGCATGAACATCACTAAAATTAAGAAAAAAAATGTTTAGAAAATGTAAAGCACACAACGCAGTGTTTTTACACTACAAAAATTTTATCTGTCCCAAATATAAGAAAAATGTCTAGAGAGTCATCACGGTCATCATCATTCTTCTTTTCTACTTGGCAACGGGCATTCGCCATTAGCACGGCTCCAGGACTGGGGTATGGTCTCTGCTGCAGCAGTGGTCCAGCTGCTGTGGTGTCTGCCAGTGTCTTGGCCTCGTTGCATTTGGGGAGACCAGTGGACCATAAACCCCTCAGAGAATCTGAATATGAGCTGGGATCCATTAGATCCGCTTCCTCCTGCAGTTTCCTTCATGACCCTCCTCTCCTGGATTTATGGATTGCATCGTCTCTCCTCGTTCGCCAGTCACAATCTCTGTCTCTTTCCCTCTCGTTCTTGTGCATCATCTCGCTATCTCTCCCGCTCTCTTTCTAGATTACAGGTCCCTTTCTTGATCTCACTCAACCTTCTCATGGTCTCCTTTATCGTGTGCGGTGTCTTTGTTTCCTGCCGGCTTTGGTGATGACCATGGCAACCATGACACCAGATCTGTCTCTATTTTCCAGTAGTAGGGAAGAACACATGAGGGGTCAAACACTTTGTACTAATTAGTCGGCAGATTTTCAGTTCTTGTAGCGTCATAATCGACATTGTTTTCATCGTAGTCTTCTGCTATAGCCTCCTCCTCGTGGTCCAACTGTTTCAAAATTCCCCTTTTAGCGAGACGGGCGGGAAAAGCAGGGGGCAGATGCATCTTCGCTGTATCGAAATAATGTTGACAAACAGCTCTTTGTGATCAGTCACCAACAGTAAACCGTTCGACATCCTTTATTTTTTTCCATGTGTTCTGTGAATTCTTTCCGTTTCCCTATTTGGCACGGTGAGCATCTGTTGCAGCGCAACCGCCATCTTCAGGCAGGAAGCATCATTGCATCAGTAATTCCTTGACGCAGACAAAAGCACCCTGCTGAGAAGCCATTGGGAGATTTGTGCAACTCTCGATTCGGATCGATGTGCACAGGCCTCACTAGGCTAACAAAAGCCGCTTTACTTTTTTTTTCCCAAAAGATTGAATATAAAAGAAAAATTTCCATATTTATCACCCATCATAGATGTGCTTAATTACACTCACCGTATTTGGCGAAGAAGTTGATGATTGTGTCAGTCTCACAGTTTCTGTAGAGGTCCGCCAACTGAGTGCAGCAGTTCACTGCCATGTTATGAACCCTCAGCCGTCTCTGACCACTGCAGCTGGTGTACAGGACAGCACACTGACAGAGAGAGAGTGGAAGAGGTCACTTAAAGTTACACTGAATGAACACAGAGAAGGTGACACGGGACAAGATTAGACAGTCACACAAACCTGCATTAGAGCTCCTGTCTCCTCGTTGAGCTTGTCATCGTGTCGAAACTCAACTGTAACAGTCTTGTCACAGTCTAGTCCTGCTAGCTCTACATCTGTGGTGTTACTCATGTAGAAGGACCCAAAGAAATCAGTCGCCCGAATACCTGACGCAGGAGCGAAGGCAAGATATACTCAGACATTGTTCAATTGCATCAGTGCAAAGAGAAACATGTAAATAGGCATTCAGAAGTTTCATTAGGAGGCATTCAAAGGCCAATTCATGGCGATGACACAGAATCCTGTCTCAACATGAAACATCAAAGGCTGAATCTCAAAAAATCCAGGCCTGCATGACCCAAATAAGTCACAACAAGACAATGTTTTAAAGGTTGGGGGAATCAAGGACAAATTTGCACATTTCCTCACAAAATATAGATGACTTTTTTTTATAATCTATACGAGGATTTTGAGAAATACACTATAAAACACTACTCCGGTAGTGCAGTCTAGTGGTGACAAAGAAACATTTCGAAACGATGATTTAACGACCACTAGCATGCTTCTCTGCAGGTATGGTATTATCCAGGTGATACTCCAATTCAAGCAAAAGAGATCAATATTTGTCCAAAGAGTTGTGTTCAGATGACTTTGGAAATCTGACCCTTCTTCCCCAGGTTGTTATTCTGGAAGCATCTCATCTCTCCACAGAAGAACTTTGGAGTTCTAACAGAGATTCTTTAAGTTCCAAGTCACCTCCATTGCTACTAATGGCTCAGTCTGGATG
>SRMA01026155.1:0-46998 GCA_007224835.1 Danionella cerebrum
TAACTAGATTTTAAAGTTTGCACGCAAACTTCGATGTTGGCTTGCGTTGGTACCGTTAATACCTATTTTTTTAAATGTTGTCAATTCCGCAACAATAACATAATCCAACCCCATGTCTCTATGATTCTCATAAGCTGAGATAGGTACATGCAAAATTGGTTGCTATGGTAACAAGTCTGGTTGCTATGGAGGGGTCAGTAACCTAACATATTGTTCCCCATGTCAACACGAGTAAAATACACCAACCCCCATGTCTCTATGATTTTCGTAAGCTGAGATAGAGATACGCCATATTGGTTGCTATGGTAACAGTGTGGTTGCTATGGAGGGTTCGCTGACCTAATATATTGTTCCCTATATGAATACGAGTAAATTACAGCAACCCCCATGTCTCTATGATTTGCCTGAGCTGAGATAGGTACATGCAAAATTGGTTGCTATGGTAACCAGTCTGGTTGCTATGGAGGGTCAGTGACCTAACACATTGTTCCCCATGTCAATACATCAACCCCCATGTCTCTATGACCTTCCAAGGCTGAGATAGAGCTGCGCCATATTGGTTGCTATGGTAACCAGTTTGGTTGCTATGGAGGGGTCGCTGACCTAATACATTGCTCCCCATATCTATCCGGGTAAAATACAGCAACCCCCATCTCTCTATGATTTTCCTAAGCTGAGATAGAGACATGCCATATTGGTTGCTATGGTAACCAGTCTGGTTGTTATGGAGGTGTCATTAACATAATATAATGTTTCAGCTGTCAGTATGGGTGAAGCTTACCAGCCCCAAGTCTCTAGCATTTTCCTAAGCTAAGATAGAGATGTGGCTATATAGTTGCTATGGTAAACAATTTGGTTGCTATGGAGGAGTTAGTGACATCATGTTGTAATCTACTTTTCATTTAGAATAATATAAGCAACCCCCATGTCTCTACTGTGTTCCGTTTAGAAGATATTTGACATTGAAAGTTATGTCAAAAAGTGGGTGTGGCTTAATTAATTTATGTTAATTCACAAGCAATGATGGGCTGGATAAGTAATTTGCTTCCTTAATGCTTGTATGACTTTTCAGTGTCAATCAATTACAGAAGCTCTTTTACATTAGGATCTATGGAGTTCATGCTCCATTCATTTCAATGGGCCATTGAAAGTCAATGAGACACCTTTGACCTACTTATTTGAAATCAGCTGCACCTGGAGTTATCAACTGCCAGATTTTCAAGCGAGTCAGCTGACTCAACTGTCAGATTTTCAAACGATGGCAAATCTGCTGGAGAAAATCCGATTTCCATGCCTCAAACAAAAAAAGATTATAGAAGAACCGTAAGACATATCCAAATGATTCTTTCTTTGTCAGAAGCAGAAGACCCTAACGAAGAGAATGCTGTAAATTTTGTGAAGGTTTGATTAGAAATAAAAAAAATTATGGCGAGCTACAAATAGCCTTCATTTGATTCTGTGCAACTGCTCGTTTCAGAGAAATCCATACCCTCAAACAAATAAGGATTACGAAAGAATGACCAGAGGTATTGAAATATTTCTTTTACTGTTAGAATCCAAAGATTTTAAGGAAGAGAATGGTGTAAATTTTGTGAAGCTGTGATAAAGTTTGAATGATTTATGGCGAGTTAAAATAGCCTGCGATTGAGATTTTAAACAGAATCCACCAGAATTTTTGAATGGAGGTGAATGGAGCAATTACGTGCACTCCTTGTGGTTTAGGCCACCTGGAGTAAAAACCGTGTGTTTTTTAAAAATGAAAACAGCACCAACTGAAAGAGGACAAAATTCTCTACCATTTAGATATAAAATGTGTGTGTAAAGGTTAATTTTTAGTTGAGAAAACGGTGCAAGTAGCAACAAGACTGAGCTTGCTCAAAGTTAGAGTGAGCGATGACATCACCACTCTAGGGCCCCCATAGGGAATGACTTGGGCGATTTTTGGGCCGAAATTCGCGATTTTTACGGAAACAGCTGGTCGAATCGGTCCGAAAAGATATAGCAACAAACTACATAACAGCTTTGAGGTGTGTTGAAAGTTTCGTGGCTGTAGCTCGAACGGGCTAGGAGGAGTAGCCGGTAGAATTTTTGTCCTAAGAAGAAGAAGAAGCGGAAGAATAATAATAAGTTTAAGAGAGATAACAATATGTTGGCTCTGCAAGCCAACATAACAAAGCTCGGTTTCAAAATAAACAAAATCTAAACACGGGTAAATATAAACACCGTCAAGCACTCGCTCGCGCACACAACACTTTATACTGTGATCTAACACTGTGTCTTTTGCTTTGAGAGAGAGATACACAGACCAGTACGGAGGGAGAACGGGATCACAAGTCCGACAGGACGGGGCAACAGAACGGGTACTGGTTAGCGGCGTAGCAACACTAGTTGGTTCACAGATAACGGACGGACCGGACCGACACACTGCGCGATCGAGAGAGAGAGGGGAATGAATGCAGAGCAGGCCGTTTTTATAGGCCCGCCCACTCCCCTGATTGGTTGGGTCAGCACTCAGCCATCTCCACAAAGCAATAGACATACACAAATCAGATAATACATATAAAAGAATAATACGCTAAACATAACACTTCTAAATAATAACTAATTTGATTCTCTGAGAATCATAACAAGTGTCCTTTGAGAGCATTCTCATTCATCTTCCCATCACTTTTAACCATGTTTTCTGTGCCTTTAGAGCTCACGCATCCCAAAAACATCAGTAACCCAGCTCCGTGTTTACCATTGGGGATGGTGTGGGGATGTGTGTTATGTTAGTGGCCAAAAAGTTCCATTTTGGTCTCATTGCTCCATAAACCTTTATTCCAGAAGTTTGGAGGCTACTCTCTGTATTGTTAGCAGGCTACTTTTGATCAGGGTCATTTGGAAAGTTACTTGTGTCTTTATGATTTACATAATAAAACGCAGTTCTTTGACAATAAATGGCTTTACCAAACCTCTAACTATGAGGGAAAAAAAGTGTTTTGTTTTCCATATTTTCTGAAAATGCCCAACAAATCTGAAAATGTACCTTTTGAGAAGAAAAGAAAACTTTTGAGCATATCTGTACCATTCTGGATGCTCGTTTTTATAAACTGATATTGCCATTTTTGTTCCTTTAGGAAACTCTACCGGGAACTCTGTCAAGGGATTGTGGATGTGGCCATCTCCACTGTCTTCTCTCTGAGTGCAGATGCTCTCTCGTCTTCTCCTCCATTCTCCACCTCTCCATCTCTTTCCTCCAATGCCTGCTCCTCTCCCAAAATCAGGGCACCACAGCATTTCGGTCCCTTTGTCAAACTATGAACGACTTGCAAGGTGCTGATACCCTTACCCACAGCTTTGCCCCTCATACAGTCTCGATCTGAACCTGGATTTGGAGACCGGTCGCTTTGAACTCTCTAAACTAAGTGTAACAGCTTCCACAGTAGGGGCTTTGAGTTGGGAAAATCCTGATTTCTAGAGCGGTTTGTTACTGAAGAGTGATTCAGTGTGAATTCATCACTCCAAAATGGATTAGCAAGCACATATATGATGGAGAACCTTTAGGCCAATAATGTGCAGGATATGGTTCCTTACACTCGACTCCTCAGGACTTTTCCAGGCACCTTGATGAAATGATGAAATGAAGTACAGACTTTAGTGCCTTAAATATAATTTTGCATGGACTGGTGAAGGTCTACATGCCTCCAATCATGCTGTGTGTGTGCTACTTCCTTTTTTATTTTGAAATCAAAAGAATACCGATTGAAAACTGATATTTATTATTATTTGTCTAGTGAATGTTGTGTTGTCTACAAGACCGCATTAGGTAAACGTAGCAGACATGATTTACAAGCTTGCTGGTTTGGTCTTCCTTCTCATTCTGTTGCTCTTCTAACACTTGGAAATTTGGCTCCGGGCCATTTCAAGATGGAGTCCGCTAGTCAGTGTAGAGCAGGGGTGTCAAACTCAGTTCCTGGAGGGCCACAGCCCTGCACAGTTTAGCTCCAACCTCAACTAAACTCACCTGATGCAGCTCGTTAGGTCCTTTAGGCTGTTTGTAAGCTTCAGATCTGGATCTCTCTCTGAGCAGAGTTGGAAGCCCTCCAGCCCTCCAGGAACCGATCCTGACACCCCTGGTGTAGAGGGTTGCACATGACATCACCGTACCCTGGAAGTGAGTAGTTAAAAAGCCTGTTCATGTGTTAGTGGTAAAGTTTTACTCATGTAAATGCTGAAAATGAGGAAAAGCTGTTGTGCGATTGACTGCTCGAACTGATTTCAGGGATGCCATTCTCCAGACTGCCGAAATCCAAAGAAAGAGAAGCAAATTGATTGATGCGATTCAATGAAAGTACTGGAGCTCCAAACCTGGATTTGTGGTCACCATTTTGTTTCTTGTAAGTTTGTCATTTTAGGTGTAACTTGAGCCAAACATGTCTCACTAAATGTTAAACATCTAAAATGCTCCCGTTAGCCATCTGTGGTGGTCAATGGTGGAACTTTAATACAGTATTTAGAATTAAATGTTATTTGGTGTATTATTTTATTCTTTAAATACTTTTTTTGACGAGCCAAATATCCACTGAAAGATTGTCGTCTGGAAAAATTAATGTAATTATCAGATTTATGGACTCTACACACCGATCCAAATTGAGATTTGTTTGAATCTAAGCAAGGTGCTCATCCTATGGAGAAAATATTAATGCAATGACCCTCCCTGCCTAAAGATGGTGGGACAACAGATGCACTCGGCAACAGACAGGGAAACAGGAAAGAAGAAGAAATTGAAGAACATGGATGTCAGGTTGTTTATACTGTTGGTAGCTAGAGCTGTTTAACAAAAACGTGGAGAAAAGATAGAATTTGTGACCCGAAAGTGTGGGATGAGTGAGCGGCTCCTACTCATTTCATCAAAAGAGCCAGCTTTCATTGGTTGATCTCTCTGCAACAGATCCGATATAGCCCATGGTTATTTGGATTGGTGTGTTAACTTTTAACATTTTTCCAAATTAATCACAGTCCTGGAAGAAAAGGCACAGTGGGAAAGTAAAATCAAAATGTCTTCAATGAAGGCGAAGGGCTAAGATGAAGGGGTGTATAGCCCTCCATGCCTGGTGAAAATACAACTATACGTTTTTGGTTTTTTTTGAGGGCGTGGCCTCATTATTTCTAGAGTTATGGAGTTCAGTGGTGTTTTAAACAATGTTACAAAGACATTGTTTTTATTATTCCAAAGGTTTCTTATTATACTTTATGTTTTCATGTTGTTTAAGTTATTTAGTAACAGTGTGTCTGGTCAATTTGGTGAGAAATGAGGGAAAATCTGAAAGGGGGAAGTCTATTTAGCCAAAGGGCTGAGTGCTTGAGGCTCTACTGCTGTTGATGTCTTGTAACCATGGTCGAATGCTTGTTTTCTATTTTAATGTTATGCATTGTATCTATGATTAGTCTATGTTGCTGTGTTTCTTTCTGTTTGAACATTTTTCTGCCCTATCAGTAAATCCTGAAAATGTATTTGTCTTTTTGTTTTTTCAATAAATGCATCAGTTGTGAGTGATAAATGTGCTTCTTTAATATTGATAGCTTGGAACTCATTTATTAATTAAACTTAAAACAGCAGAACAACTCCTAATTTTTTTGCATGTAAATTAAATACATTTTTTCATAAGAAAAACTAATACTGTTTGTATACATAGTTAAATACAAAATTATTAGCTATGCTATGGTAAACAGTCTGGAGGGGTCAGTGACATTATCTGACATCTGCCTTTTAACACTGAGAGAAATAATACAACCCCTATGTCACTATGATTTTCCTAAGTGGAGATAGAGATATGTAAACTTGGTTGTTAGGGTGAACAATTTGGTTGTTAGGGAGCTGTCAGTGTTGCCATAAAAATTGTAATTATTCCAACTATTAATATAATCACACGCACATTTCACATGTTTGATCTTGATCTTTTTTTTTTTGGGATCCTCCACAAGTGTGGTCAGTTGGAAGTTTCCACGGTATTTTCAGTTTCAGTCATGAAAAGTTCCCAACATTCTCAGTGATTTACCAGAATTCCTTCTGTCGTACCAGTCAAAGAAATATGGCTTTGGCTTATCAAGCCAACATAATAACTATATACAACCAAACGAACAAAACTATTGGCAAAAGAGAAAAAAAAAAAATCGACCACATAATTTAAGTAAGTCTTTATTCTAGTACGTACACAAAAAAATTTAAATGCAGTTAAAACAAACACCAGCAGCCTGAGAAAGTGAAAAACATCGGAGTACAGTGCAAACATCCTGATGAAAACACAAATTTAGAAATAAAATGTACATTTACAGGCAAGAGTAGAGTTAGAACATTACACAAAAAATATGTAACAGGCCATAAACCTCCACAACGTCACAGAATGACATTAGAAAGCATTGTGCATTGTTTACATTTTCTACGCTTTCTTAAAGTAAACTGCTGTAAAAATCTATGGGATCAATATTTTTTTAATTTCTTTATCTACCTCAGTTGTAATCAGAACAATTTTTTTTAAATCCAGGATTTTTACCCTTTAATGGCCAAGATATTACAATGTCACTGATTTTGAAAAAAAAAAAAAAAATTCATTATGAAAAAATGATTGTGGCCTGGATTTGATTTGCAGGATTATTTTCCTAGTATTGCAATCAAAAAAAGGTAGTTATAATGGACGTCAATGGGGCATGGACAATAAATCAGGGAGAAAACAAAAATGAAAATCTGTTGCTACACAAAAACTAAAAATCCATCAATGTCAATTTTATCAGTAATGTTTGATAACTCTAAGTTTGTGATAAAAGGTAAAAAAAAAAACAAAAAAAAAAACAGGAAACAATCTTTTTTCACATTTAAAATAAGTAATTGTTCCCCCCAAAACAAGATCTTGGCAATTAAAGGATAAAAATCCTATATAAAAACTCATTTTGATCAGAGCTGAGTTAGATAAAGAGAGTTATACCAAAAATGGGTAAAAATATTTATATTTTATTATTGTTACAGCCACGAACAACACGAAAGCGTAGCAAATGTGCCCAGATTGCATTTTTTTTTTAATTTCAAAGCATTTTCCCAAAATATCTATAGAAATAAGGTTTGTCACCAAAAATCATTCAATTTGAGGAAAATATTTTTGGGAAAACCACTTAATGATCAATGCCATGAAGTAACAGTCAAAAGCGGACGGCACAGCATAAAAATATATTCAGTGGCTGATTCTACCCCATGTGCACTTTGTCTATATTAGTAATAAAATTGAAACATTCTGTGTGTAAACACATACAAGATCTATGTATTAGTGTGTAAAGCAATTACATGTCATTAAAGCAATGTACGTGAGATTAAAACCTGGCAACGCAGAGAGCAGCAAGTATAAAGAGCATCTGAATTACAGCACGAGTTTGTTTTATTCTACACCTAGAGAAATGCCATTCTGAGTCAAAAGAATCTTCTCAACACAGCACAGATCCTCTCTTCATTCTTAATCTGTATTTGAAGCCACATAGACTCAAAGAACTCTTCTGTTGTCAAAGTTAACAAGCTCTACATTCATTAAGAACCTGCCCGAGGCCCTCGCAAGGCACACATGCGTTCAAACGGGGACAGCATTTGTAATCCAGTGCATTTTACAAGGAGATGCATGTGAAAATGTGAGAAAATGTGAACGCTCCCAATATGGAGTTAAAGCGCTATATTATTACATTTATATAATTAGAATAGAAAAAAAATAATGATGGAGTTAAAATCAGTTTCATTGCATCTCTTTTAATATCCAATAAAATGGACCTAAAAAGGTAAATGTAACCTCGGAAATCATTCAAAGTGCATTGCATGAATCAATTCTTTCCATCCTGAGATTTAATCCACACTCTTATTTTTTATATAAACGGCAGAGCACACTATTAAATCATGGAAACATCTTGCATTTCCATCATTACAAGCCCCACCCCTTCAGTAAAAATAAAACAATAAGAAAATATACATCTTTCATGTAAACATAAAACTTCATTTAGCTAGAACATGGATTCTTTACAAATGGATTGGATCCTTATTTTGAGCAGGAGCTGTTTAAATATAAAAAGGCATAAAAGCTAAAATAGGTCAAATATACTTGCAATGTAACTCAAAAATGCTGGGTTATTTTAACCAAAATAATAAAATTGCATTTTCCTCAATCACCTCCGCATTTTTAGGTGATTTTGTAATGTTACAGCTGTTCTTTTTAAAACTTACATTAGGGTAAACTTGGTGTAAAAGAAAGTGCAAGCGGAGAATTCCACTCTACCATAATAGAGAGCTTGAATTTTAACGTGTGGTGTGAAAAGTGAGCTTAGATCTGAGCCGCTGAATCATACTGTCAGCTTTTACATAAAATTCACTAGTCTTACTCTCTACCCCTCATCTGAAGTCTAACTTTAAGGCTAACATTAAAGAATGTTGTCTAATCTCGTAGTAAAGGAGTAGGCAGACTGCTAAGTTTTAGAATGTGTTGTGTTACAAGTGAGCTTAGATCTGAGCCGCTGAATCATGTTGTCAGCTTTCACACAACATACGGTAATTCACTACTCTGACTCTGCCTTTCATCAGAAGTCTAACTTTAAGGTCAACATATCTATTTTAATCTTGTAGTTAAGGGGATATGAAGCCTGCTAAATTTTAGCATGTGTGGTGTTTTAAACTTGTCTGCTTTCTTTTGATTGTGCATGTGTAGATGACGCAAAAGGGGAATTAAGTTAATAATTTGTGCTCAGAACCACTGAAATGTTAAACAGACAATCTCAGCAATTAGTCTTGAGAAAACTAGGAGTTTGGTGACTGTGATTTATATACCCTACCGAAAATAACCTTTCCACATCCCCACCTTAAATGTGAGGTTTCGAGGTAGCACTTATTTTAGAAATAACCCAGCACCTTTCCCAACCCTCACCATTCCTTCAGCAGCTAGGTTGAATGAAAACTCTTTATTTTACAAGCATTTTTTTTCTTCATTGGGAAAACAATGCAATATGTCGTAGCTACCATAAGCAGCAAATGCTTTGAATGAAGCAAACTATTGTCTCACACAGTTGTTTTATCTTTTTTTGTAGTTTTCAAATGTTATACATGTCAACCTCCCAGAAATAAAATACAGAGAGACTTAAAGGAAAAGGTAATGGTCATGTCCAGAACAAACCACGGTTAAATGCAGCTCAGAAAAGAATCCAGTATGTCTGGTCTCCAGGACCTCGTTCAAATGACCCTCAGTGTGCCAAGTCCATGTGGCTGGAACTCAGGTCTCGTGTCTTCCTCAAACCAGTATTTCTCTCCTGATGGAAATAAATGGTATAAATGGTACATACATCAGGAGATTTTCTTTAAAACCCAATAATTAATCTAAGGATCACGTGGTATTTCTTCATCTCAAAGTGGGCATAGGTCAGTGATACGGACACTAGTTCATCACAGGGCTGAAGGAGGGGATAGCGTGCAAACTCCACTTAAAGAGGTCTCGTCTTGAAGTGTTTGACAATGTCATTTCGTCACATTTACAAACTTATAGTTGTCTATAATTTAATAAGATTGTGGGTTAAAGTGAGCTTAGATCTGAGCTGCTGAATCAAATTGTCAGCTTTCACACAACATAATTTACTACTCTGACCCTTATCTCAAGTCCAACACTAAGGTTAGCATTAAAGTATGTGGTCGCTTGTAATACTGTAGTAAAGGAGAAGGCAGTGTGCTACTTTTGAGTATGTGTGGTGTTAAAAGTTGGCTTAGGTCTGAGCCGCTGAATCATGTTGTCAGGTTTCAACAGAAATCACTGTTACTTTACGAAGTAAAACTGATAAAATATAAAATACCAAGGAATATCTATTAGTACCATAATCTTCATAAGGAATCGATAAGAAATTAGAACCAACATTGTTTTTAATGTTGCAGAAAAACTCAAGCACATTTTCAAAAACCCGAAGACATCAAGATCGTTCTAAATCTTATCATCACACTTTTATTCCAGTGAATATATTGCAGTAAAGTTGTGATGAAGTCTAGTTTGCCCCTCTTCTGAAGTCTAACTTTAAGGTACATGATCTATTCTAATTATGTAGTCAAGGTGAAATATGTGGGGTGTGAAAAGTGAGCTTAGATCTGAGCCACTGAACCATGTTGTCAGATTATCAACAATCCAATTGTTAAGTCTTGAAGTCATACGGTGCTTCTGGGCCCTGGCTCTCCACTATCCCACTGACAGACAATGGTAGAAAGCCCCGAAACTTTGATCATTATTACACCAAAAATTCTAAATAAACACTGCCTCTAGTGGTGGCAGTTATGTAAGAAGTGTCATAAGGATTTACAACACTTATTTGAGCAGCCAGTTTGTACCACTGGGTTATATGAATGGTTTTGGTAACTGATAGTAGCCATATGAGCCCCATGTGTGCAACTGAAGAGAGAGTTGAGAGCTTTCTTACATTGTGCGGAGCTTCCGGTTTCACCGTCTGGTTCAGGACTCCCAGAGAACTGGCCCTCTTCATGCTGACAGACAGAGCCACATGCAAACAGGGCAGTGAGGACAGAGGTCAGGAGAGGCTTGAGGAGGGACTTGTGGAATGGGATGTTTTGGGTTAAAATGTTTTAATTTAGCTTGCACCCGGTGTTACATTATAACACAACATTCAGAAGGATGAAACAAGGAAACACATGCCGTGTAAAACACTATAGTCGTCAAACATTTAGAGACTTTTCCTGGGAAAGCAGCCCTGCATTTACCCATCCAGAAAAAGCAGCAAATATGTATTTTTTGTTTTAGTCAGGATTCTATGCACTCTTTTATAAATGGTTCAACAGTTGATGATTAGAGGGGAATTTCTCTTTGGAAGGACACCTATAATGGAAACAAATGTGTGCATGAACAGCATGAAAACGCTAAAATGAGTTTTTCAAAAAAAAAAAAATTGCATTTTGTAATAGTAAAATAAGATCAACATTCCCAGCTGTTCCACTCAGACCAATGTCATTTAGTCCGCATGTGAGCAAGTGTCTCACACATGGAATGCTGAACTAAGGCCAGAGCATCTTGATTGCCCCTTCCCTGGACTACAATTGTAGTGCATAAGCCTAAGGCTCATATTTTCAATGCTAACAGTATAATTATTTTCCCTCCACCCCCTCATAAAATAACAAATCTAAAAAAACCGATTTGTACATACCAGTCCACATATAACCAGAATGTCCCACTTAAAAGAATGAGGCTTTTTCATGTCATTGTGTTGTGCTAAGAAACCCTTAAAATATTTAAAGCTACAAAAAGCTGTTAAATGCATTTTAGTTCTAAAGAGACTAGCGTATCACAAATCCTAATGTTTTACAAAAATATAACACAGTAGTTTTCCCTCTTCCTGAAACAAAAGTCACTCTTAGTCCCAAATGTGAATAAATATTATTTATATAGTTTTATTTGTCAATACAGAGGTGTTGAAAACATGTGATTTAAGGGCTTGAATCAGGAACATCTAAATGTAAGGAAATTGTATTTTAGGCCGAATTCTTAGTCCATGGAAAGCCCATCATCTTATTAACTTAAGTATGTCATCATCAGAAAAACTCAATGTATCAAACATAAAGGTTTTACAGCTTCTTTTTCCACTAAATCTCAGTCAAGGGGGCGTGGCCTACCGTGAAAGTATTTCAGAATTTTTGATACACTATATTATATTTATCACCGTATCATATTTTTTTTTATTATTTTTATTAGGCGTACTAAAAAACAATTTCTAAAGGTTTTTTCCATAACATGCCAAAATTAAACCATAAATAAAAGTTTGTAGGAGTGTTTGATAATACTCCAGTTCATTCCATTTGTTGAAAGTATCATTTATGCTGACCTCGGTTTCATCTCTTACAAGACCAATTCATTCCAAGAATTCAGTCAAATGGAAAATCAACTCAAATGCCTTTAAAAAGTCTTGATTTAATACGGATGCTTCTTGATTTTAAATTTCATTTAATAGATCAATTTTTTTCAAATCTGTTCTAATTTTGGTTCTGTCTTTCTTGTATTGTCTACTCGTTTCATTCTTTGCAAGAGGTTCTTGATGGTAAACAAAGGCACTAACATAATTATGCTTGTATTTTGTATTAAAAACTTAAAATACAAAAAAAAATGAAATAAAAACTTATATACTTAAGTAAAAAGTCCATTCTGCTAAGAATTTTAAAACAGGGCTGAAAAACTTTGCAGGAGAGTTGGTGGAAACACAAGAGAAAAGGATAAAGACAGATGAGCACAAGACAGAAAATGCTGGAAACACACATGCAGCAGACATTTGCATAGAAATGTTTATTCAAAACAAATATTTACAACCCATAAGAATAAACATCCTCCAATAAAACAGATCCAAGCAGACAAAGAATTAAGTCACCAAACAAAATAATAACACACAACAAAATAACCATAAATCATGCCAGAAAATAATGTTAAAATGCAAGGAATAAATATAACACAAAAATGTACAGAGTAAGGATAGACAGAAACCCCAGTAACAGCATCATAACCACACCATGTGTCATCAAGGGTTAAGTTATGCAGCTCCGTTAATAAAGTGAGCAATACCCTCCGTCCACTCAAAAAGAGCAGTGAAAGAGAAAGAGTTGCATATTCCTGCGGAGAAGCTTTTTAGACCTGTACATACAACCATCACAGTGTGCAAACATCCAGCGATATCAAACCAAAATCCCTTTCAAACATTTGGAGAAAGAGAAAAATGTAACCTCAGACGTTTTACAATTCAAATTGTAGGGTTTTTGCATGTTCTTGGCAAGAGACAAAAAAAATCAACACTGAAGACTAAATAAATAAATCTTTCCGAAGCTGAAACGAATGTTTCGAGCCTCTGGTTGTTTTCTCCTCTTTGACTCAATATTTAAAAAATAGAAATGAACCTTTTCAGTGCGATTCTCAAGGGCTTGTATTTGTGGGCTTTCATCAACACCACAATTCTGAGCGCCAAAAGTCCTGATTTGAGAGCGCAAAAAGACATATTTGCACAGAAAAACTCTCTTTTCGCAAAGAAAAGCGTATTTTGAGCGAGTAAGCTACAAAACTTGCCACAATTCCAGCCAATCAGAGAGGAGTCTTCTATATTATGCTTGGCTGGCCAGTGAACCAATCACGACCTTCTCTCACTTATTTTTTTTTTTTTTTAAATTAACGATTCAAGGTACCGTACTCGGCTGAACAGGGGAAAGATGGAAAAAATATAAAATGAACATAAAAAAATGTGTAAATACAGTACAAACGAAGTGTCAAAAGGGATTTTTTTTTTTTACTGTCTATGGACCGTGGTCATGGCGTGAAAAGGATTGAAAATATGATAAAATGACTCACAGTATGGCTAATCAGGACAGCAGTGAAGAAAGAAACACCCCTCAGCATCAAGTAAGTACTGTTTTGTTTATTCTCATTCACAAACTAAGTTTGCAATCAAGCTACTGATCTGAGTCTTCTAAGAACTAAGAGTTTTGGGTTCTAATCTCATATACAGAAAGAACATTTGAGAGTTCTGTAGTTGGCTTGATTGCAAATTTCTTATCTCTT
Organism: Danionella cerebrum; assembly: GCA_007224835.1. Taxonomy (NCBI): domain Eukaryota; kingdom Metazoa; phylum Chordata; class Actinopteri; order Cypriniformes; family Danionidae; genus Danionella; species Danionella cerebrum. The sequence continues at coordinate 13,581 of SRMA01026155.1, forward strand.
CTTTGCCAGGACTACGATATGTAGACAGTAAAACTTTGTCTCACTTTTGACATTTCTTCTTTACACATCTTTTTATGGTAATGAGGACGCAAGCACGATAGGGGCACAGAACTCTATTGTAATTGCGGATTTTTGAGGGTTTTAACATGCTTAAAAAGTTTTGCCTGGTATGCAGGTCTGAAATGATTGGTGTTCAAAAAGTGGAAACATGCCTCTATAGCACCAACTAATGTATTTCAGCTTATGTTGGGCTAACTCAGGGGTCGGCAACCCAAAATGTTGAAAGAGCCATATTGGTCAAAAAAAACAAAATGCAAATACGTCTAAAAAATGAAAAGCCTTATAGAAGCCTTTTAATGAAGGCAACACATGCTGTATGTATCTGTATTAGCTTGCTATCAAAATGACTATGTTGGCTACAAATACATAATGAGCTTCATGATTAAATGTTCATTTTCCCTGCAGCGCATCCTGTAGAGAATGACGCACCACGTGACTACTCTGTTCTACGATGCCGCCTCAAGTTTAACTTAATTACAATATTGATGAATCATGTTTCATTGTTTTGATAAATTAAAGAAATGCAATAAAGAAATCTGATTTTGATGTTATTTTTATTTTGAGGAATCGAAAAAACAACAAGATGGAGCGTGCATAACGCGCCCCTAAATCGGGGCAACAAACAGAGTGCAATAAAACGCATTCTGCATTTATAAAAATAAAACAGCAGCCTTTTGAAAAGGTAAAGTATATACCTTTTTGTTTTGTTTACAACAGCCACCTGCCTGGCATCCCGTTCTGCTGATAGAAATGTCTGTCGCAGGCTCTGACGCAAATCTTCATTGACAGAAATGTTGAAATTTAATATTTATTCTACACATTTTTACAGCATGGGAAAACGTTAAGAATGTTTGTCCTCCTAAAGAAACTATATTAAAACAAAAAAACTCATCTTTTTTTCATTGTCATTTTTAAAAAAGCTCCAGGGAGCCAGTAGGCAGCGCTAAAGAGCCGCGGGTGGCCGACCCCCGGGCTAACACTTTGTTGTAGGGGAATTAAATTCGGCAAACATATTAAATATAATCAACAGGAGTTTGGGTTAAAAAAAGTAAAAAAATAAATAAAAACAGCTAAAATGGCCACTTTTGCCCGTGTCATGCTTTACCAACTCCTAGAGATTTTTTCACTTCATCTCCATCATTCTTATCTTAAGGCATATGCAATGTGACATTGTGAAGCTTACTGGTCAAACGGGCAACAGTCTAAAAACAGGAAGTTGTGGATAATTCATTCATACAGTGTCGGATTGGGTTCAAATTTTCCATGAGTGTTAAGAGTCCAAGTCTTAACAAATTTTGCAACATAACATTTTGCAACCTACAGAGACGGTTCTTGCGTCACCTAGTGGCAACATGGAATATCCCATTTTCTGCAGTTTTATTTGCAGGACACGTTTGAAGTTTAGAACACTTGTGTACGCAACCAAGACCTACAAACAAAATGAGTTTTCAAAACAGACAAGAAGTTATTGAAAAGTTATTTTGCATTTTCTTGTAGAGTTTAGTTCAATTCCAGGCCTTGTACTTTAACGTACTCCTAGAAACTCCCTGTAAGCATCAAACTCTAGCAGTCTCATCTAAAGGCCTCGCCATGAAGCAGGAAATTGTTATAAATCGGAATCAAACTTTCCAGGTGTCAAGAATGTATGATTGTACTGTGCCATGAATTGTTTAATAAAATATTTATTTATTTCATTTCTCATCCACTTCGCTGTGAGAAGGTTGTGATTGGTTTAGAGGCCAGCCAGAGTATTGAAAATACTCCTCACTGATTGGCTGGAATTGTAACTGCGGTTTGTTTCGAGCGAGCACATGAATTGTTGCGAGAACAAACAAAACAATCTGCGCACCCAAACAAACAGATTTTATGCTCAAAGTGTTTTTGCTCGCTCTAAATATTTATATATATATATATATATATATATATATATATATATATATATATATATATATATTATATTTTTTTTTTTTTTTGCTAGAAGACATTTTATTCACAACATGCAGTTCGCGTGTGTTACCTCAAAATAGGACTTTTTGCACTTAGAATTGGCTTTAATCTTAACATGTACTTAATAAACATGTACTTACACATGTTTTTTTATTGAGTGTCAAGCACTTAAAAGCATTTTATAACTCTTAACACTTAATGACATGCAAGTAATGCATTATAAGTTAGCGGATTATCGTGTTACCCATGCTTAGCTTCATCTCTCATCTGTAAACACTTGCTTTTGTCTTAAAATAATGCTTTCTGTCTTTTACAGGACTCATGGACTGTAGACACCAATACTGCCATCAATATCTAATTTAATAACCTAATTCAGGGTGCCCTGCGCATGATTACTTCATGAAAGTATCCTATTAGAGTAATATCTTTAACAACACAGTTTTTGAACATCTACATACATCCGTCCGTGTAGATGATAACTCGATGCTTTGGTGCTCATCCTGCCCTAAAAAGCTTTGTCACTTCAGAACTCAAACTTTGGCTGTATTGCCTCTACCATCCCTCCTTAAAACCTGACATTATTAATCCAGTGTTATCTTGCATTTTAGGCAGTTCCCGTCATAAGCTCTCCGATCCATTCCAGAGTCCACAATGGGAGGTTGGGTTTTCAGGAAAGGGGTGGGGGATGGTTTGGTCTGAGAATAGGGACAGAATTGTTGATAGTTACCCAGGATTTTTGGGTTCATTTTCCCGTAGTCCTCCTCCTCCCTTGAGTTTACGAACCAATTTCTCACTGCTGCGGCGGATGGAGGCTCGTAGTTTACTGAACGAGCCGCTGCGCTTCAGGGAGCCCGACCCATCCTGTCAACAGAAACACTATAGAGTTAACACAACACACGTGTATAGACAAACAAAAAGGGCAGGTGATAGAAGAAGATGATACAATCATACCAAACATGCTAAGCACAAAAATCTTAAATGCCACTTTAAGGTCAAACGCATCCCAAAATAAATAAGGCCTCGTCCACTCGTACCCAGCTATTTTTGAAAACTGGTATTTTTATGCACACTTACGTCATCCGTCCACACATCACCACTGCACCAGTTTCCTCTAGCCTTGCATTTTTGAAAATGTTGGCCAAGCTGAATCGTATTTTTTGTGTTCGTGGGGTGGAGTTTGTTGTTACGTTCTGTTTGATTCTATTTGATCAACGAACAGAGGAGTCTGTGTTTGTGCATAGTCAGTACTGAATAATAATTTTAAAATGGCATGCATCGACTGCCAACTGTTTTTGAGTGTGTGTGTCTGTGGATGCATTTTTTTGTAAACTGTCTGATAAAAAAAAAAAAAAACCTGCATATGTGTCAACATGATCTATGAAAGCGGTCACTTTAATTGATTAACAGATTAATTCAAAAGTGTTAATTGCTTTTTTGCCAACAAGGTTAAGGCCACATGTCCCCAAGTTTTTATTAAAACAGGTTTGTTTTTTCCCTCACATAGTGGACAAAAAAACCTGTGTCCATGTGTCCAAAAAAAAAAAGAAAACTCTACCAGACAATAGGTGGCAGTCGATGCATGTCATTTTTAAAAGTATTATTCAGTACTGCGTGTACAAGAACTCATGCTGCTATTACGCTTGCTGTTTGTGAATTCAGAAGTAACAGAGCATGAAGAAAATGACAGACTCTGCCCCAAACCCAAAAACCCCTCTGGTTTCAATGTCCAAACTCCCATGGGGTGCAGAGAGTTTCAATTACGATTCATCTTGATCAGCTTTTTTTAGAAATGCGCGGTTACATGAAAACAGTGCTGTGGTTGTGTGGACAGACTGCGTAGAAAAATTTGTCCATTGAAAAAAAACAAAAACAAAAAAAAACAGGAAAGTGTACACAGGATCTAAACCAATGCACCTGGGCAATTTAGAATGTAAAGGAATGCCACAGGACTGTACAGGTGTTGGCCAAAGAATTATAATATCATGAAAAGGTTGATTTTTTTAAAATTAACCACATTCAAAAAATAATTATTAAGTATGAATATGTGGCGTAGAATCAAGTCGATCATTCTGAGGCACTGCTCTTCTTCACAATTCCCCATAGTCATGCTGGAAAATATCCTTTCCTTCCCTTCAAGTACTCCTTGATGCAGAGTATATAGAAGGAGCTATACAGAACATAAGAGGAAAAGGTACCAACAGAGGGGAGGAGCTAAGAAACATCAAAATGGCAGATTAGAGTTCAAAAGGGAAGGTTTGGATCTGTGTAGCTCCTCCCCTTTCATGCTCTGTGTAGCTCCTGCTCTCCGACGCTCTGCATCCGGCAGCTTCTTCATAGATTTTCTATTTTTCCCTCCATTGATGGAGGTCAAGAGAGTTTGCTGGCCAATTAAGAACCAAGATACCATGGTCCTTAAACCAGGTACTGGTAGCTTTGGCACTGTTTGCATGTGCCAAGTCATGCTGGAAAATATCCTTTCCTTCCCTTCACCTCTCTACTAATGTGCAATGACCCTTGAAATGTGTCTTGCACTCCTTGTGCAATATATCAATGGTTGTCTTTTGGGCAACTGCCAAGTTAGCAGTCCCCCCCATGATTGTGTAGCCTACAGAAATACATTTAGAGGCCTTTGTAAGTGTTTTGAGTTTTTTTCTTCAATAGATCTTTTCACAATAGGAAAACTTCTATGTTTTAATGCAGGTTTGTGAGGAATGAATGTCATATAGATTATACAATTTCACTTTTAAAATAAAATGACGGAAAAAATGCTTTCGATAGTCCAATTATATGAACAGCACCTTAAACTCAACATATTCATGATCTTGAGGAATTAAATCATAACATTGTGGAATTGCGGAAAAATTACAAATAACCAAACATCAGCCAGACAGGATAAGGACAGTTCCGCCTGCACAATCATTGCTTTTTGTTTGGATACTGTTGACCTGTAATCTGTTCTATTTGCACAACATCAGGTAAAACTGACTGCCACAGAGTTCCTTTTATGTTTCCAGCAGTGTAATATTAGTAATCTCAATGATAATCTAAAGCATATTTATCAATTTTATTTTCCTGGACTACACAAGCTTACACAAAAAAATGACACGAGTTACTGCAAGTCTTTGAGTCCGGTTTCCACATTTTCAGTTTCTAGTCATTTATCTGCATCATCCAGGCCTTCAATGATATAGCAGGGATCAGTGAAGGTTTGTTACAAATGTAAACATTAGCTCATGTAAAATCGCTTACCCTGCCTTTATTGAAGCACTGGAATAAAGACCTTCAGAGCTAATCTTATTGTTCTGAGACAGAACAGGAAGTAGCATCACAAACAGGGAGTTACATCAAAACCAGTACTCTTTAAATGAAGTTGACTGACATAAATCTGTATTTTTTTCAGCTTTTCCTGAGGGAGAGACATGCAGCAGGCTGTTCACTCTAAGGAATCCCCCCCCCCCCATTTTCCTCTCATTCCTTGGTCTCGCGCTCTCTCTGCAGTTTGTTAGCTATTTAGTATTCTAAGTGTTTTAAAATTAGCATTTTTTTTATATCGACCGGACATAACAACAATCTGACTTTTATCGCTATGGAAATAACTTTTTGTTGAAAAAATGGCAAAGGTAAGACAAGGTTTACATGCTTGCTTGGTTTTTGCTGGCGTTTTTTCGTGGAACTTTCGCTTTCATTTGATGCCATGATTTTGGTGTTTCCGTTTATATTGTGGATACATATCGCACATAAACAAAAACGTGGTCATGAATTATACTCCGGACATGTTGTTGTTTATTTGCATGGCGTTCGAGCTGTGGTTCACAGATATGAAATTGAATTAGATACGTTTTTTAGAGGAGTTTCCGCTGAACACAACAGTATTTAATATGTGTGGGTTATTCTCAGGGTTAGTGAGCTATGAGCGAAAATGTAACGCACAAGGGGGCAAGTCCCCGGTACCGGGGACTCTCGGGTTTAAGAGGTTAAATAATTTCCGGAATAAGAGGAACAACAGATACATTTCTGCAATTGCAGATTTAGTCACTGCTCTAGTCCGCACCAGTTGAAAAATACAGCCACGTGGCATCAAACGGGCCACTCATTGGTCAAATACGTCATCATACTTGTTTCCCGACTGCTTTTCAATTGGTTACAGTGAACGCGTGCATGGCAGTAAACAACGATGTACGGCATGCCAGAAAACTGGGACAATATGCTCGGCAACCAGACTCTGTTGGTTGATTTTGACCCTTGGGATACAATAACATTTATGTTTATCGTTATGATGCTTGTAATTCGAGCTTCATTTGCAAGTGCTATTTCGAGTTTGACCGTGATAGTTTAAAGATTGAGCACCATGCACAAGCTGTATTTGTTCAAAAAGCATGTTTTTGTCTTCATTTGTTTTTAGTTTTGATCAGAGTTCGATCTCTAGAGTTTCACACAGAGGCCACCTACAAGCAGGTTTTTTTTTAGAGTGATAGTAACTTTCTCAACTGCCCAAACAAACCAAACTAAAAGCAAAAGTGAACTTTGAATAAATCAAACTAAACAAGTCAGGAGTGAAAGCACCCTAAAATATACATGGTTGTGGCATGGGTTGATTCCCTTGAAGTAGATGTTCCTGGTTGCTTCTAGGTTCCTGAGTTATTTCAACTTTAGAACATTGCGATAAGGAAAAAATGAGCACTGTTCACTTTCGTCAAACCAGTCAGCACATTTCTAAATTATTTAAATAAAACATTTTATAATTGTAGCTTATCAAAAGCTCATTTGTAGAACATTTCTTATGCGCCTCAACCAAACATGATTCAACCAGCAATTTTGAGTGTCAGCAATCGGCGGATATTGTTATTATTCCAAAAACTTAAAAACACATTCAATTCAAATAAACAAACTACAGTCACCCATTTAAGCCAGATCTACTGGGCAACATAACTGGCACCTATTCAAAACTGTAGTGAATACTTTTTTTTTAATCATGTGACACCCATTAAAATGCACCCGTGAATATTAACAAGCGGGAACACATTTAACCACTTAAGGATGGGCATTTCATGTTTTAAAAACTTTAAATGTTTAATATCCAATCAAATGTTTTATATGCAACTTTTATGCAGATGATTCAAAGCAGCTCCATAGAAAGATTAATGTTGTACATTATTTTTCAGCCGCAGCATTTATCGATTTATTTAAAAGGAGAGCAACAGAGACAGGAAGGTAGGAGGAGAGACAGGGTGGGGTGGGAGGGGCACAGACACTGAGCTCGGGACTCAAACTCTTATGTGTTCAGCGTGCTTGCCACTAAGCCACAGTGCAAGACTAATTTAGACTAGTGCTATAGTGAAAATGCTTTGTGGGAGGAGAATGGCTAACATAAAGCTATTACTTAAACGATAGTTAAAGTACATTTTAAGGCCTCTACCCACCTATCTGAATTTTTGGGCGATTGACAGAAAAAAAACGACGTTTTAAGCCAATATTCGATGCAGGCGGTGGTCATACTGAACTGCTCTACTGCCTACCATTGAATCCAGATTTACAGAAAGAGTAGATGAAGTTTCACCTTCAATGATGTGCAAATCAGATACAAGATGTTGCTGATATCTGAGCAAATTCCTGGTCAAACAACAGCCATATTCAGCCTGGATTAGTATCATCAAGGAACATTGGGTGGTGTGTAATAATTACAGGGTTCTTCTGTATAATGATTTAATTTGCCCAGCCCACCCCAAGTAGATTGAGCCAATATTTAAGTCAGACAATTGTTTCTATTGTTAAAAAGTAATTTAAAGTGTGTCTTTTTTACCTGTTTTGTTATGCTAACCGATAAAGGAACTACTGTATAATAAAACACTGTATTCACCTTCACAACAATTTTGTATAATTTTTTTATAATTAATCAAACATTATTAACAAAACTTGATTTCTAAAATTCTTTCTAGAGTAGAATTATGATGCACTTAGAACAAGTTATTACTTAAAAGTAAATGCCAGCTGCAGAAACATTGTCTATAGGATTTAACCACCAATAAATTCTTGGTTTTCATTGATAAACTCTTATAAATTATAAATAAATAATAGATAAAAATACTCTGAAGGTCCAATTTCCTCTTCAGGTCATCCCACAGTCTGCTCTGCTGCAGTCTCTTCTGCTGTAACCCCTCACCTTTGACCACTGTGGGTCTGGAAATCCCAGAACGATTAAGGAGAAATGGAGGAAAACACTGAGCTCTATAAACCATGATCAAAACCAGTTAATCAGAAAGACACATCAACTCAAAAAAGAACTTCCAGAAAGAAACCCACACATACATAGATCAGAAAGAGGATGCAGGCCAAGGCTGTGGTGAAGCAGTCAGTTTTATTAGAAGTTAAGAGACACATAAGAAGCAGAAACACACCAGAGAATATGTTAGTGTAAAGAAGAGCATCAGATTTTACAAACATGCCTCTAATCGTCCCCATCCAATCCCTTAGTTCTCTTCAAGTCCCTAGCAAGTAGTTAACGATATACCCACTATAATGAACAGTACAACAGTGAGTGGAGACCAAGTCTACAAAGAAGCTAAACACAGTAATGCCTTTCGCCCTGAGGTCTGTGAACCATTTTCTGCCCAAACACAGCTTTCTCTACCAGTTTCCACATTCCAGATCTGTCCCCAGGCATGGTCAAATATCTATTTACTAGGGGTGTAGCGATACACTCAACGATAAATACCTTGATATTACGTCTACGATAAGCATAACAATATTTTACACCATTTTTAAGCAACTATTGAAAGTGTTTGTCTAACGAACCATCATTGAAAAAATGGAATTAAAAAAATTTTGAGACCACGAATCTAAAAAGGCTAGGGTCTAGCTTGGTTTGTATGAGAGCATTTGATACTATCCATCCACTAGACGGCATTGTTAATGTTTGCATTAAGTACCGTATTGTTCGCCGTATAAGACGCACTTTTTCTTCCCCAAAACTGAGGGGGGAAAGTTGGTGCATCTTATACGGCGAATGCAGAGCGCCGCGGAGCGGAGGGCGGTCACGGCCGAAGGAGAGGCAAAAGAGAGGCCGTGGCTTCAGCTTAGCTCTGGAGCCGTCTGCCATATTTTTACACCCGGCGGTGCGCGCTGACGTCATCGCCCATCTCTGCTCGTCGTTCCTACCATAGCGCGGATCGTAAGGAGCAGGTAAGCAGCTGCTGCATTGTGCCAGCTATTATTACTAATGTGGGGGCAATCTTACTAGCTATTATTAGTAATGTGGTGACAATGTTACTGGCTATTACGGTATTACTAATGTGGGGCCAATGTTGCACAGGAGCAGTGATGGTGATTACGAATGGTGTACTTTAGAATGATGAGCGGGGGCAAAGAAAAATGTACCGGTATGTTTGTCTTGTTTTTTTTTTACTGATCCAAAATACGGTAGATCCGATCTGTGACTCCTGATCTGTGGAACGATCTGAACGGTGACTTTACTGTTACATGTTTGACATTTAATTGTTCTTAAACTGCTGTTATCTTTTACACAGTTGATATACAATATTTTAGTATATCAACTATACAAATAGTATTTGGTTCAGAATCTTTTTTTCTAGATCTTACTCATTTAAAATTGGGTGCGTCTTATATGACGAAAAATACGGTAATCGTTTTTTACTCTAAGTGATGGAGAGAGCTAATTTTATAATCTTTCTTGTTTAAAATGTGAGTAAAGGATTATTGTCTCTTAGTAACCATCACATAAACAAGAAGACAAGGTAAAGAAGTTTCACAAGTGACTAGAATCACACCAAGAACTAAATACACTGCAGCGAAATCTCCCAGTAACTCGACTAATTTTGTACTATGATATATTGTGTTAAAATATATAGTTACACCCCTATTGTTTACCGTATTTTTTTAAACTACAAGGCTCACTTAAATACTAAATTTTTTATAAAAATACAGCAGTTAATCTAATAATTACTATTAATTCCCTATATTCATTCTGGTAGGGCTCATTGGCCTCGTTCTGTTTTAGTTTGACTTCGGTAAGTGTGAAGCCACTCCGCCTGATGGATAGTTGGAGTATTGCAACTACTGTATCCAGGAGCCTCACAGTGTAATGCATACTGAACTTCAGGCTGACTGCGGCCTAGACCGACCAGCAGACCAAACCAGCATACTCAGAAATGGACTGCAGACTCCAGTGTGAAAGGCTCGTTAAATCTCTGTACAGGAAGTGTACTGTGTGAGTTTACACGCTCAGATGGAGCAGATCTCACACTTTCAAAAGCTCAGAGCACAATTAAACATCCAACAAGAACCAAGAGGATCACTACAAAAGTAACGAACCATCCCAATTAAGCTTTTTACAGCATGAGGTCATGCTTTTAACCTCAAACAACTTTTACTCGTTTGTGAAGGGTGCTTTTAAAAACAACATTTACCTATTCTTCCAGAGTTAAGGGAATTTAAAGTTTTATTTTGGATTTTAGAGAAGCCTTTAACAGTGGAACCAATTCTATTCAACATTCATTTTATTACTTATATAAAATAAAACATAGGCAACTTAAAAGAGTGATCAACTGCTTTCGGACTCAATACTATTCTCAAATGTCAGTTTATATTAATGGCAATTCTATGTTTTTTTAAGCTTTAAATTAACCTTAAAGGTTTGCTTTTAATCAAGCCAAACGAACGTCTAACACGTGTTGGGAACAATTTGATTGGACAGAACTTTTGAAAATGACATCAGGGATGCAAAAATTGGCACAAAATTGTACATAAATTGACATCATAAATGGTGCTTTTCAACTGCACGACGCAGTACGGTTTGGCACAGTTCGGTTCGGCCTGCTTGCTTTTCCATAGGCTTTAGTGTTACGCCACCATCAGAGTATTTTCGCGCCACCCTTCCATGATGTAATAAGGAGTGCAACATGAGATCAGGAAATATCCGGAGAACAACGATGGATTGGAGGACTGCTGTGTATGCTTCTTGGACTATGGGTGTTTTGAATGGCTTTCCACAATGCTCTGCTTCTTCTTGCATGTGACTGGAACAAACTCGGCATTCACGGTTCAAAGACACAAGCAATGACGACTCTCTCAGACCAATCCGTGCTCACGTATGTCATGCTTGCTCAGCCAATCAAAAGAATGGTGTCAGTTCAAAGCGATGGTGTTGGTTCTAGAGCCTCCTCAAAGCGAGATGAGGAGGTGGAAAAGCTGTTAAAACCGTGCTGAACTGAAGTTCTGATACCAATATGTTCTAATTGGGTATCATTATCAAAAAGATAGTAATAGGTTTTAGTGATTTTTACAACTTCAGGTCTAGTAGCCGACAACCACAGGAAAATAAGCGACCATTTACACTATTTAATATTAAAATTTCAATGGCCCTTGAGAGTGAAATTGGTGGACTAATCCCAACAGAGTCGTATTTCAATTTACAGCCCTAGACTTTTATCAAGACATAATTTCAAGCTACAATATCCAAACAATATATTTGCATGTAAATTTTCAAAGTCTCATACATATTTAGTCACTACTAGTTTTCTCTCTTACGTGAACCATAATTTTGGGACAGAAATGGTGGTTTTCACAGGAAATGAGTGTACAAATATGCAGTTTTCACTAGAAACAGAGGCTCTCTAATGAACAGATAAACTGTAATACAGACGGATGAACAAAAACAGATCATTCTATCAAGCTAGCATTAGCCAATCGATTGCTATAGTGCTGAGAAATACAATTGAAACTTCAGTTTTTGACAGAGAAAAGAGAGCCAAGGGATCTGGTCAGGCTGGGAATGCTTTCGTTCCCTTATGCCCACAGGAAGAGGAAAAGGAAAGGTGCCATTCGGAGAGAGGAGACACAACAAACCAAAGCTGGAGAGAAGGTGAGGGAGACCTCCTTCATGCAGAAGGTAAGTTCAACAACCACAACAAGGCATCTGGAGTTAAACCTGCCAACCACACCAGAGAGAAAGAGAGAGAGAGAAAGATGGAGAGAAGCAGGAGTAGATGTACAAGGAGAGAAGTAACAGAGAAAGAGGGATGAAGACATGTTATATTATTAACTAGTAGGGTTGAACATACAGACTTTGAAAAAAGGGAGCAGGATTTGGAAGAAATGACATTCAAAAAAGGAATAATCCTAGGTTGAACTGTAGATAAATTAAGGCAAAGTTTTATATTGACATCTTGGAGATTTAAAATGTGACAAAACGATATGGCCTAAAAAAAAAAAATCCCAATAACAATACTGAATTTGTGGCAAACAAGAGGGACCGAAGTCTTTTCAGTCAAGCACATCGATGTACAGTTAATATATAAAATATAAAAAAAGAGTCAAGTTAATCAATAAATTTTTTTTTTCGCCCAGCCCAACTACTGTAAACAACTCTCTGGTATCTTGGCCCAGTTATAGATTTTGGGGGTGTTTTATAAAAGTTCCTTGGCTATAAATGAAGACAAATATCATATTTTTTGCATTAAAAAAAACCATGGCGCAGAAAAGAACTCTACAATGCGTCAATCAGCATTCAGCATTCTTCGAGGTATTTCATTAACGTTATAAATGGATAAATATGCATCTGAGATGAAATGTTTTCTTTAAATTGTAATAGACAAATGATTTGATCATATAGATCATATTGTTCTCTGGTAAAACAGGAAGTTAGATCACTACACGAAGTTGCGTGAATGAGGCAGCACAGCAGAGGAGCAAACCTTTTCCCTTCTGGACAGAGAGAGAGATCAACTCTGCTTTCCCTCCCCCTCCTTTGTTCTTGATGCAGAATGGTTTGTTAGCTGTTTAGCATTTCAAGTGTTTTAAAGCTAAAAAAAAATGTATTTTCAATTATACCTTCTAAAACTTTGCATCCAGCTTCAAAATAATGAATTATCGCAATATCTTGATAACAAAATACTCTTATTTCTTGGTTGGTTTGTGTCACACATTAGATCATCCATCTGCAATTCTGTTCCTGTTCCCATTTGCATACTGTTTGAATAATAAAAGCCACATTGCCACCTGGTTTTTAATATGCATTTGTAATCAAAGAACAATTCTAAACAGTCAACACATGGTTCAATACATTCATGCCTCGCTGTTCATGTATTTACATTAAATGATCTTCGTTGACTACAGAAAACACGTGTAAAAAACCAGGTGAAAATGTGAAAATTAAAGTTGAATATGAAGGCAAGCACACAGGACCATAAATAAAGGAAGTACCAACAGAACAAAGACCCAATAGAAAGCACTAATGGAATAAATAAATGTGAACACTGAGCATGTGCTTGTTTTGACAAAAACCCCTCACCATAATGAATTCAGGACAGTGCTTGCATTTAGAGAGCAGAACCTCCAGGCTGTTTTCCATGCCTCGTTTCCATCAATCCAAACACAAGCTAAAAACAGAACACCATCAACCCTGAGGACCCACTAACTGTTATAGCCGGACCTTAGGTTTGATTGGGACACAGATAGGAATAGATGAAGACCAATGCACAACAGAAGGTTTGCACCACACTCAACAACAGGTTAAGAGCATGCATTGAAAAGTACAGAACACACAGCCCACGCCTAAATGTGTGTCGCCCCAACATGTAAGTGTTGTAGACCATGATTTCATGTCTAAAAGGTGCGTGAATAAACATTTGTTGAGAAGGGTCTCCAAAAAGGAACATTTCAGTGATTAGTGAGTGAAAAAACAAGCTGAGATAGACAATGATAGATTAGCAAGGCGAGGAAAGTCACAGCCAATCCAGTTGCATCCAGAGGGTGTAGATAGGTTCATATCAAGAGGGATGTTGACTGGTTTTGTTGCCACTATGGTTACTGTTGCTACAGCAGCATAAAGGTGCTCAGCCTTGCAGAGAGACTACAGCAGAGGTGTGTTTGTTATAACAGCTTTGAAACGTGTCCATTTTATACAAGTTGATGCAAAGCAGTCAAAATGAATGCAGAAACTCTGTGTTTAAAAAAAAAAAAAATCAAGTAAAATAATGAAAGTACTGTTCATGGCCACCCATTGATGAAAAAAACCTGTGAACCCATTCTGTGTGAAGCCGACATGGCTATGAATTGTTTTGTCTCAAAAGCGAGTAAACAACTAAACATTTCAGTGCAACAAATAAAAGCTTCATTCATGCCACAACTATTTTTGCCTGTTATAGTCAGCATGGTTTTGGATATTTCTTTTAGGGATTCAAACTGAGGCATTTTTACTGGGTGAATGTGGGAAAAAAAAAAAAAAAAAAAAAAAAATCACTCCTTGGATCAGGACAGGGTTTCAACAGGTTTAATTTAAGACTTCTTGACCCCTTGAAATTTAAGACCTATATCATGCTTATGTTTATCTAAAAAAACTGCCATAAATTAACTATTTAGAAAATAATAATAATAAAAAAAAAATCTACTTTCCATAATCATATATACCATATTAAAAAACACCTACAGAAAAATTGAAAATGACTACATTTTCTCCACAAACATCTTATAAGTTTCAAAACACAGGTGTGGGGCTTAGTGGGCGTGGCATTACTTAGTTATTAGTTACTGTAACTAGATTACGTTTTTTAGAAACTCGTTAATCAAAAGTGTTATAATTTCCAAGGTTATAGTTACCGCCCAAGAAACTATGCATTACCGCCGTGTTACAGAGTTGCTTAGAGAAAGCGCATATTTAAAATTTGATGTTATAAAACAGTTTCGTATGTCAGTTTTGGTCTGGAGTAGGTGCTTGGCTTTCAGTGAAACAAATTTCAGGAGCAAATATCCAATCAGCGAACTACTCCTTTTTGTAAATATCCAATCAGTTTTGCATATTCATATACCAAAAGCAAGCAGATGAACAGTGCTATCAGAAAAAAGTTCAAGAAGTCAGCCAAAGAAAGCTTCTAGTATCCTCATCCACATTAAATACTCTAAAATATTACTCGAAAAGTCATCCATAACCCTAAGTAGGCTATTAAATTAATAATGTGGATAATCTTGAGACCCCTACCCCTGAGATGGTAGTTAACTAAAAATAAATACACAGCTAAACAAGGTGATTCTCAACATTAACTATTCCTGTTTCAATACACAATAACGCCAAATTTATATTATAACCACAAACATACCAAAAAAGTCATTAAGAACCATTTAAAAAAAGGCCCTGTATCATTAAGTCTATATGGGATTACATGAAGAGACAGAGGGATGAAAACCTGTGGTTAGTTCTCAAAGATGTTCTTGTTACAAACTACCAGCTGAATTCCTTGCAAAACTGTTGGCAGAACTGCTGGCAAAGGGTGGTCAAATATTGATCCAAATAAAATTTCATTTGTTAACTGCATTTTGATCATTGATCTAATTTCTGAAAGCATCTTAACCCATTGCACAGTCGGTATAGGTCCACCCCATCACTAGTACAACCCTGGTCATGGTAAACCAGCTAAACACATTCTTAAGGATTTTTTCCCAGAAGAATTTTAATCAACAGGTGGCCAACAAAATGGTCAAATTATGTGCAGTTTGTTAACAACATGCTTTTTATTTGTCCACTATTTAATTAAAAACAGAAATACTATGTACATGAAGCATTCACATGTTTCTGTGAGTTAAATCAGAGTTGAAATGGTTAATATAATTTCAGTCAAGCCGGTAAAGCATAAAAGGCAAAAAGACCAGAGTGAAGTTCATGTAAGAAAATGCAAATAGCCAGGTGTTAAGACCATAGCCTTTTGATTCTCAAAACCCTGAGCAATGAAAAATTTGTTACTTCTGATAAAAACCCTGAAGAAGCATAGCAATCATATGTCTCATTAAGCAATTTTTTTTATATAAGTGTTTCATGTTCCTGTAAACCATTAAGACCTGCTAAACCATGTGCCAGACCCTGGACTTAATCTTGTGTGTGAGTGTGTATGGGGCTGGGCAGTGTGTACTGTACTTACCCCATTCCACTCCACGCTCATACTCACTTCCTCTCCTCCGTCTGGTCCACTCTCATACTTGACCGTGTCCGAGTTCAGACTTTCACGGCTGCGCTGCTTCTCTCGAACCTCAGGGCCACCCAGCACCTCTGCCACACGCTGTTTGTGAGCTGTGTCTAGTCCCTGGAAGAAGGAATACAACCAAGAATCTGCAGATTAATCACTACACTTTTAATAATGTTGTTTTAAAGTTGTTTTGTGTTCATTTGTTCTTGTGTTATACATGTTCTGAAATGAGCAGGAGGTATAATGCCACATATTATAACATTTATGAAAATGCTGAAGTGTTTAGTGATTAAGCTAATGATGGGTTGTGTTGTTGGTTGTACGTTTGTATTGCTGAGAAACTCAATCTGATAAAACTATTCAAAAGAGTTCCTGATCACGTCTCTGTTGAGACAATTTACAATTTTAACCCGCAGATAGCTATAGTTTGATACAAATTGTTCATCGTACAGTAAATTTACCATTTTGTTTAATTGTCAATTAAAAAACAATGAAGGCAGTTAATGGACCATTTATATTAGTAACTTGGTGTACCACAGCTCACACATGACAACCTCATAATATCTCAACACTTGCATGAATAGAGGATCTCACAAACCTGTTTTCTGGAGCGCAGAGCTGCCTCCTCCAGAGTCTCCGCTGCCTCAAACTTGCCCTGTCTCCTGTACAGAGCCCCCAGATTCTTCAGCGTAGTGGTGACAGTGGGGCTGCGGATTTAAACAGCACACAGTAGAACACTTAAAATCATCAGGTGATTCTATTTAAAAGAAAAATAAACATTTTAAATAATGACCTGTCCACTTTACAGGCTTTGTACCAGCCACCATACTCTGCAAACTGGGAGCCATCCTTCTGCTTGCCCTGAAACACAGAAAACACTTATCTTCCAAACATTATGTTGTACAACAAAACAGATTCGCAATTCTCTTTAAATGCTACATTGAGGCTTATTTCTTGTGATAAATCTCAGATATCTGGAGACTGTTCCAAAAATGAGATATCTGAGATTTATCACAAGATTTAAGCCTGCATTCATTGCAAGTAATGAATCATTTTTAAGCTGCAGTAACAAAGAGGATATTAGACCAATATATATCTGTGAGATATCTCATTAGGGAAGGTATCAAATTGGATGGACACTTGAAGGCCTGCTGCTGGAGAAAAAAAAAATTCACATGGACACTCAAACACCCATGAAACCCTGTAATGACTACCAAACTAACTGGTAGCAGTCGATTCATTGCTTTTAAAACTTTTAATTTAACACTGCCTAAACAAAAACACAAGCGCCTCTGTTCAGTGATCAAATGGGAAATGTAATCCTGCTCATCCATTGGCCACATGATCAGATTAAACTGCAAGATAGTCTTGACTTTAGCCGACAATTACTCTGGCTACTGTCAACACAGCAGTGACACAGCGTGACGACGACAAACTCCATCCCCCGGACACACACTACTGCGGTTATCCTGTCCACATGGCCACACTTCACCTTGGCTGGCATTTTCAAAATGCCCAGTTACAAGTACTTATGGACGTTTTTTCTCTCTTTTTTTAACAGGTACGTGTGAACAGGGATATAGTTAGTGGTTGGGAGAAGTTTCTGGCTCCTAACAGACCCTTGCCTCTTTCATCCAGTGATTTCTGAATTTCTGAGCAATGGAGAAAGCAAAAGAGCAGTCAAAAGATCTACAGGAAAAGGTTCTTGAACTGAACCAAGCAGGAAAAGGATTAAAAAAAGATATTAAAGGAACTGGGAAAACCCATCAGTACTGTTCAAACTCTGATTAAGAAGTGGAAAGTGAGGGTTTCTGTTGACAACAACAACAATTTCTGCTACAACTGCCAGAACATTTATACGAGATGCAAAGAAAAACCCATAAACTTCAGCTGAAATCTATGAAAAGTAGCTTCTGTGCTTTTGAACACAACACCAACCCCACTGTGAAACATGTTTTGGGGGGGTGTGAGCTCCAAAGGCACAGGATACTAGGTCAAATTTTAATTGAAGATGAATGCAGCATGTTATCAAAGGATACTAGGGGGAAAATGCAGAAGCTGCACATGGAACGTTCATGGACATTCCAACACAACAATGATCCAAAATACAAGGTCCACTTGTTATTGGTTACACCAGAACTAAGTGAAGGTTCTGAAGTGGCCATCTCAGTCTCCAGACTTCAATATCGTTGAACCACTCTGGGGAGAATGTGCAGTTCATGCAAAACAGCCCAAGAATTTACAAGAGTTGGAGGATTATATGGGCCGCTTTACCAACAGAAAAATAAAGAACCTCATCAACAACTACCTCAAGAGACTTCAGGCTGTCATTGATGCTAAAGGGGTGAATACAAAGTATTAAAAGCTAGGGTTTGTAAACTTTTGATTAGGGTCATTTGGAAGGTTTCTGTTGTCATTATGATATTAAAAGAGTAAACAAAGTTGTTTGAAAATAATTGTCTACACCCAACCACTAACTATGAGTGGAATAAAAAATTATTTGTGTTACCATTCATATTTTCTGAAAAAATGGCAGAGAAATAAAAAGAAACAGGAAAGGAATATTCTGACCAAGTTTTAAATGACTGCAATAGGGAAGATTTGACTTACTTTCCCCAACCAGAGAACAATATAAAACAAGGTTAATTAAAAACATTCACCATAAAACTACTTTGAGTGTAGTCAAAACCATTGATGTACATATCAAAAGTATTTACATTTATGCACTTGACAGACGTTTTGTTCCCAAGTGACTTACATTTGAATGAATGAACAAATTTTTTTTTACTGTCTCTGGGATTTGAAGCCATGAACTTTGCCTTATTAGCACAATGATCTACCAACTGAGCCACAGGAACGCAAAAGTCTTCAAAACACCCCAAAACAAAACTAAAAATGAAAAAAATAAGCATTGCATCCTGATCCAAACTAAAAAGAGGTCATATAAAACAAATGGAGTTCAATTATAGAGGCACTTCAGTCAGATTACGATATCGGATTTCACCCAATACAGATTGTTACCTTGCTCTGCTCTTCTCTCTCCTCTGCATGCATCCAGATGGGTTTATTTTCATCTGCAAGACATAGAAGAAGTATGACACATTTGATGAGGCATAGTCGGAATGTATTGAAGAGCACTGAGATACAAAAAACAAAAAGTAGGAAGAATTCCCTATTTGTAGACCTCAGTTTAAAAGCCTCTGGATTATTATTCTGGTTGATCAAGTGAAAAATGGATGGTTCAAGTTAGAAAACGTACCGTCCACCGAACCAAACTCTCTCTCGTGGGCTCTGGTCAGGATCTCTTTATACAGAGTCTCAGCCTGCTTGAACTTCCCTTGTTTCAGATAGCATGAAGCCTGAGATAAACAGAAAAGATCACTTTGAATATGAACGTGTTGAAATATTCAGCTTTAGAAAAATTTCAAGACCTATGGATTTAAATGTGGTATAAGTAGTGTACTGCCATAAAAAAAAAAAAAAAAAAAAAAATCACAATTTAGACTTATTTACTTAAACAGGCATCCATGAACAAAATACTGGTAATTACAGTTAATAGTTCACCTAGAGTTTCCTAGATACCTGTGTATCTAGATACAAATTGAACCGTTAATCTCGGATTTCAATGTCCCTACCCATAAACGAAGGAATTAAATCAATATTATTTTATTCATATTTAATTTTCAGCAACTTCAAAATGTATATCACAACATCAATTGGCAGGAAAAAAAAAGAATTCTTTTAAATGAAGAGAATGAAGTGGGAGCCTGTACCAGGTTGTTTTTGGTCTTGGCCACGTTGGGGTCATCAGGGCCCAGTCTAGTCTGGTAGATCTCCAGGGCTCTCTGGTAGTAGTACTCCACCTCCTCATACTTGCCTTGGTTCTGACACAGCAAGGCCAGATTATTCAGCTGTTTGGCGACATCTGGGTGGTCCTTGCCCAGCACCTGCATGAGAAACAAACAGCCAAACACATCCTTGTGTTATTTTGCTCCTCAAAACAGAGGGGAGCAGTTGTTGAGCTGTTGATATTAAGGGTTTGATCTTCCAATTCACAGCACAAAAACTACAGAAAATATATAATTTCAAGGAGTCAATAGTTTTTTTTTTCTCTCAATGAGGTGCACTCAGGGATCTCAGTTTTCAAAAGATTTTTCTTTGTTTTGTTTTTTTTTGCCAAAACACTTGGGACAAATGTTCTGGACAAATCTTTCACTTAAAAAAAAGAAATTCAAGTTTTGATGGATACTGGAGCATTATCAAAAGGTTTATCTTTAACAGACACCCACAGGTTCAATGCATTTTTGTTAAGTTCTGCCAGCTCTAACAGCATACCTCTCAACAGGGCTTTTTACACAGCGCTTAACCCTGGATAAAACACATTTCACACAGGGTTCTGACACCCTGCTTTGGACAGGGTTAGCACCACAGTTGCAGTGTCAACCCCATGTTTTGTTCAAGATTGTTGAAATGGAATCGTGTTTGTAGCTGCTGCTAAATGGTGGGCAACAGCGAACCAATGAGAAATCAAGATTACGCACAAACATCCGCTGAGCAGTAACATCAACTAACGGTAAAAGACCAAGTGTTTAAAAAAACTGACTGAGAACTTAGCTAAGGCTGGGTATGAACAAACACCCGATGAAAAGAACAATGAAAAAGGATTCTAAAATAAAGCTGTGAAAGATATTCAGGCATGCTCTGGTGTAGAATATGCAAATAAGAACGTTAACCCAGGGTTTAGGAAAAGTGCAGTGTGAATCGTCTGTTATTGAACAGGCAGGACTAACCGTTAACCCCAGGTTTAGCATAAGCAGTGTGAAACGTGATTACAGAAAACCCAGGAATCTGTTTATCGGGGGTTTAGGATTACCCAGGGTTAACTGTTTCAAGGGCGAAAAGCCCTAAAGATGTTGATGCTAAGCTGTGAATTGTTACCATTTTCTTAGTGTGCGCTTTAAGTCATCTTTATATATTGACCGTGTAAAAGAAGTCAGCACCACTAGGCAACATTTCAAAACAAAAAAGAGCCCTCTTTTACAAAAGGACAAATACATTTTGAATTCTGAAGCCTTCAAAGGTTTCACTCAATGTGAAAAGATCTTTCACTGTGCTGCTCTTCTATTGTTTTCCAATGTAAACACGAACGAGAAAAGAAATAATGAAACCCTTCATTGAATGTGTAACCATCTTTCAATAGGTGGGAGGAAAGAGTCATCAGGCTCACCCAGAGTCCAACCAATAAAGCATGTAGAAATTGGATCCATGGGAAACTAAACCAGGTTCTGTTTGAAGTGTACGTGATCTTCCAATCCTATTGTGTTTTGTTTTAATACAATCAATTTACTTTTTAATGTAAAACTACTCTGATCATGTGTTACTGCTGATATTCAAGTTCTGAAACATTATTTTTCCAAGTATCTACCATGATTTTCCATTGGTTTTGGCCAAAACACTGTAAATAAATGCAATTAATTTGCAGCAAATAGTTCAGTGTAGCACTCTATTGACAAAAACTTCTGCAGTGAATAAAAGTAGTACAATTCAGATCTCATAACTAGACCTTGAGATGTCCTGTTACTTTCACATGCCTCCCTCTTTCATTCCACTCAATCCATATTTTCATATAATCTCTTTACAAAATCAAAAGATTTTCAAGACACTCAAGGTCTTCATTTGTTCAAATCCTACCATTCAAAATAAAAGTTCAACACAAAGTTGTAAACCTTACGGTTTATAGTCACCGTATAAATATTCGCCTTTCGCTTCAGACAAAACTAAAGGAATTCTGGAAGAAAAAAATAAAAATAAAAAAATAAAAATCACTAAGAATGCTGGGAAATTTTCCCTTTTCCATTGACTTAACATGGGGTCAAAATTTTTCAAACCGAGGACCTCGTAGAAATGTCAAACTTACCACACTTGTGGACATTATTAGTCAATCTTAGAAATGACCAAGAACTAGGGGTGGGCGATATCTCGATATTTAAAATATATCGAGATTTTTTTTAAACTCGATATGAATTCTGGCATATCGTACATATCGATATAATGTCTATATTTAATTTTCGCCTTCTCTGTGCTGTGCTCGTCCGCACCTCCTTGCTTTTGTTTCCCCTCCCCTTGCCTGTCGTCTCATTCAACATGGCGGCGCCCGCAACCAGCCCGGAGGTTACAGAACTTGTTGCAAAAAAAGAACAGCTGGCTCCATTATATGGAAATACTTTGGTTTTAAGTCGTCAGACGAACAACAGACAGATGTCTACTGCCGTGAAAGTTGCTGCCAACCAAAGCTCAACTAATCTCCACAGTTCTATAACGCGGAGTGTAGAATATGAAAGACAGAGCGCGAGGTGGTGTAGTGTCACAGAGTTCATGGCATTTCGCAAAGCGGTGGACATGGCACCCATATCCGTCGTTGAACAACGTGGCTTTAAACGTATGCTAAAAACACTTGATCCCAGTCAGATACAGTTTACCCAGTCGGCATTACTTTTCGAGACAGGAACTCCCGCGACTGTACACTACAGAGAGAGCGTGGCTTGCTCCTGAATTGGAAAAGGTTACTTACATTCTTACAACAGAGGTCCTGCAAAGATGAGTTGAGTTGAGTTGTTTTATTTTTGAATGAAAAGAAGGCAATGTGTATTATTTTACAGTTAAATTATTATTTATGTTATCAGGGATTTTGTTTATATCCTAAATGTTACAGGAGCACTTTGTCCCTATGCACTGCCTGTTTTTTAGTTGTTTTATTTTTGAAAGAAAAGGCAATATGTATTTCTTTATTGTTTTATAATATGTATACAAGGATTTCTGAAAGAAAATTTGCAGAAGCACCTCTGAGCGTCAATAAAAAACGACTTTGAAATTTGTAATATTTGTTTTTGCAGTAGTTTTTTTTTTTTTTTTTTTGGTGGGTTAAATCCTGTCGATATCGAGATATATCGTATATCGAGATATAGCAAAAATGTATCGAGATATATTTTTTGCTTCATATCGCCCAGCCCTACCAAGAACTGTGCAAACGTATTTAATGGCCTTTACAATTAATGAGAAACAACAGCAAAAATCTCATCATAGAGAACTGGGGGGTGGTTTATGTTTGTTCATACCCTAGCAACCAAACTCTCAGCTTTGGTAAATGATAAAGACATGAAGGTTGGATTATATAGCTTATAGTGGCATGGGGAACTTTTAGTGTGTCATGTTTCCATCCAAAAATGTAAATGTATGTCAGAAACTGGAAACGCAATGTGCAAAGTCATGTCATCTTGCTTTCGAGGTGGGAGACTGCTCTTTGGGAATGAAGGAATTTGTCTATTTAACAAAAATGCACGCAACATCAGCGATAACACCCACTGTGAAAAACAATTGGATCATTAATAGGAAAACTGGCACGAAGTTGCGTATCCCCAATCATGTACATTTGCATGTTACTGTTGGGAGGACTCAAACCTTAAAAAAAAAAAAAAGAACTTAGAAGATCTTTGGCCAGGCTTAGTTATTTATTGTTGGAGTAATCCAATACAATGGTGAGCCATTAAAGTATTGGTGAGCTAAATATACCCATTTCTGACGGGATAAATGCTTATTTATAACGTTTACTCATTAACATAAATGGCATACACAACAAAAACCCTTGTAAGCTATTCAGAGTGAACAAAATCTTTAGTTTGGGTGCTTTCTGATCAAAAACACCATTGCTAATCTCAAGATTGTTATGTTTCAGCTCTGACCCACCATCTCTCTGATCTCCAGTGCTCTTTTACACAGAGGCTCTGCTTCCTTGTACTTCCCTCGCTTGCCGTAGAGAACTGCCAGATTGTTGAGCGTGGCAGCCACCTGTACACAAGTTAATTTGGTAGATATTTTCAGCTTTTCAAAAAATCAAATATCTGATACAAAATTTGATAGAGGTTAAATCTGTGAACTAGCATGCAACCACATCTTTAGAGTCAGCACCCGTGCAGAGATACGCGCATGTTCTGATCAGCCTTTGATTGAGAAATCTCAGTGCAAAAGAGATTGAAAGACAAAGAAAATATACCGTATGTTCAGATGAAGATCTCACGACTCACTATGGAATGCTGAAAAAATGTAGATTTTTCAGAGAGGGAAAAAATACTTTGCAGTATTCAAATGCTTTTATAAAGTAAAGGTTTTCAGACATGGGATAAATAAAGTCAATCTCATTAAATAGCTCATTTTAGTCAATACTTACATTTTACATGGTCCAATCATGCAGTTATTGAAATTTGTACGTTTTTTTAACTCCTCGTCACTTTGCTTTTCCCTTTAATTAGATTTTTTTAAAATGAATTAGCAATCTTCTAACACTTTTTTGTTCATTCATGTTGTCTACTTGTGATATTGTGTAAAAATAAACGTTATTTTTAAAGAGCGCCTTTGAAGCAAGCTTCCCAAAGCAATGTACAGAGAACACAAATAAAACAATTGACAAAAGTACATGATAAAAAAAAAACAACAGATAAAACCAGACACATTTAGGTTAATAACGCCATGGTTAAAAGTAATAAAAAAAAAAAAATAAGCCAGTCAATCATAAGCCAATTTCTAAAAAAAAGGCTTTCCAGATGCAATAATACTGGAATACTCATACTTTCCCGTGAATAATGAATACCACAAACAAACAAAAAACTATTTTAAATTGAATTTAAAGTAGGGTTGTTCTGATTCCGATACCAGTATCGGAAATGCTGCCGATACCACAAAAAAATCTGGCATAGGTATCGGTGAGTATTTGAGTCCACGTACCGATCCGATACCATTTTTCATAAACAATCTAGTTATGCCCGCTAGCTTTGCTTATCGCTGCAAAGCAGAAATGAATTCTTCTTCGCTGGTCAGAATGTAAACACAGGAAGTTGTGTCGTGTTGCCACAAGCAACCAAGGAGAAGGACAAGCAGCGCCAGACGTAACAAACATTGGAAGCTTCACTCAAACAAAGAGAAAAGTTTACACAAGACAGCCAACGAGCAATAAAGATAACCGACAGGATTATCGAGTTTATTGTACTGGATGACTGGCCACTGTCAGTGGTCGAAAACGTGGGCTTTTGCCGCTTAATTAACATTTGGAGCCCCGGTACAGTTTGGCTGGTCGCAAATATATCTCCGAAACAGCGCTCCCTAAATTATATGAGACAGTGCATGAACACATTTCATGAAAACTAAAGGACGTGCAAACTTGACCCCAACCTCGCTGTCTTTACTGAGTTTGACAGCACACTGGGTAAACACAGTGACCCGTCAGCTTTTACTCTTCAAAGTGCAGTGCTGCAGACTAACGAGTTTCGCGGCTTGCACGCGTCCATAGCTGAATCAATCGAGGGCATGCTTGTAAAGTGGAATATTTCTAAATCCTGTGTTCATGTTATTTTGCACGACAACGCAAGCAACATGACAAAAGCCATGAAAAAACAGATTAGCTCCTCCACCTCGTCTGTAGCGGAAGTGATCCCCTCAGTTACAGTTCTAAATCGGCTACTTGTTCGTGAGGGCCAGGAGGACACTGGTATTAAAAACAATGAAAAACACTCTTCTTGAGGCCGTCAAGAAACGATTCGCAACCGTCGAGGAAGAGCCCTTGTATGCAGTTGCCACTCTCTTGTATCCACATTTCAAAGATAGGGTATGTCTATTAATTTTTTTTTCATGTGCATATTGATTATTGTCATTGCCGTATTGAGTATATCTGAAGCACAGCATAAAATAATTTATTTTAAATTATAAAATGCATAAAATGTCAATTAATACAGGGCTAGTAGTATCTACAGCTGTATATACAGATACACACCCAGGTATCGGATCGGTACTCGCTATCGGAACATCTCTAATTTAAAGCATCCAAACGGTTTACATGCATTGCCACTGTATTAAAACAATTAAATTAAATGAGGTGTTCTTACTGCAGGGTGGTCCCTTCCCAGGGTCTTCTCTCTGATGGCCAGGGCATCATTTAGAAGGTTTGCAGCTTCTTTGTATTTATTCTGGTCTCTGGAGAGCAATACAAAAAGTCAAAATATTGCACACATTTCAAAATCCTGGAGTTAGGCCTGTCGAGATACAACTTGTCAAATATGTGCTGGTCCAATGGGCCATGTGTTTACTACACCTCATTTGGTTGGATGCTATGGACTGGACATTCCCCACCCCCTGTGCATTAGGATTTTGTTTCTTAGCATGTATGCCAGATTTACCACCAAATTGAAAAATCAAAAGAACTTACATTGAGAAAAAAAAGTAATGCCCTCACTTTCTACCATCTGCATCTAACTGTACTTTAGTACAAAAGCTCTAGGGCTGACCTGTAGACGAGAGCCAGTATGTTGAGCATGGTGGCCACATCAGGATGGTCATGTCCAGATGTTTTCTCCAGGTCTTCCAGAGCCTGTTTGCAGAGAGGAACAGCCACCTCGTACCTGCCCTGCGATGCGTACTGGATCACCAGGTTGTGGAGCGTCCGGAGGCGAGCGGGTATTTCGTAGCCACCCTGCTGTGCTGCTGCCGCCACTGCGCTGCTGTGAGGAGGCTGGACTGGAGGAACAAAACAGTGAGACAAATGAGCAATTGAGAGACTCATGATATGAGCTGAATCTCTAGCCAATTACCAAATAGACCCCAAGTAAAAATTAAGGTAGTTTATTCTCTTGAGCTGGAGCGAGGTACATTAATGATTGTCTGCAGGCAACGGTGAAGCATGGTGGACGTTCCTTGATAGTTTAGGGATAAATTACTTCATGATTAATGGATCTCAATGCAGTCAGATAAGTTTTAGTCATGCACTACCATCAGGGAGGTGTGTGATTAGTTCTCAAAGATGTTTTTTTTATTGCAGTTTATTTCTGTTGTTTTATCGATTTCACTAAACTACTCGATTGGAGCATATTAGCACCCAGTCATGTCAGTGTGTCTCGTGACTTATACGCAAACAACCACACGTATGATGCAACTTCCTTTAGATTCTAAAACAAGAAATAAAAACTGAAAAAAATGAACCATTTTCTGTTTAAAATAAAGTATACAAGTCTTCAGCAGAGAGAGAGACCATTGTACAGGTTAATATCAAGTATTCAACTGTGTTTTGTAAAAAACCTAAAATGAACAACAATCAACATGTAATTTTTCTTAAAACTGTTTTCTCTACAAGTAGCTTCTCTTGTCCCATATAAAAGAGAAAAGCTGCGCAAGAAACGATTGCAATTGGTCAGAGAATTGCTGTTTCATGGCTTTTGATGCATTATTTAGGGACTAAGCAGGTTTGAAAAGTCCCAGAATTTCAGAACTGGTGATATTTTACATCTGATTGGGGTTCAAAAAGTGCAAGGTGGCAATATTGAGACATTTTTCAATAAATATGTTTGAGCTTATGGTGCTTGGAGTTAAAAATAAGTAATATAGATGTGGATTCTTTTCTAGGAGAGAAAAAAGAAAACCTCAAAAATCCCCCTTTGCTCATTTTTTACAACAAACATCCTACTAGAGATTATAAAAGTTCATCTTCAAACTCCACCAGTGTTATCTTAAAGCATATTTGATGTTAAATTGCGCGCTTTTTTAACTTTGTGGCAATGACTGTAGACTAAAAGTCGAAAAAAAAAGTCAACATATTTTTTCTCCGAACTGTTTTCTCTAGAAGTAGCTTCTTCTTTGCTCAAATACATAGCAAAATAAGCATGAGAGGATTACTGCACATATCCAGTTCCTCAGCATGAAGGAGATCAATGCCAGGCTGCTTGAGCATCCTCCCCCTGGAAGTTTGGGGAGAATCACTGAGAAAAGTGTCAGATAAAGGGCTAATCTGAGAGGAGCACTCTAAGACTGCGACATGATGCAGCAAATGCCTCTCAAACAAACACTTTGATCCCACTGCTCAGTTTCTGAGCCAATAAACATCCCAGAGCAAAAGAGTGGGTAGAAAGAGAGGTTGAGTACCAGAAGAAATAAGAAATTGTACCCTATTTTACTAAATAATTGAGCAACCTCTACTTTTTGTAAGAAAATTAACATTTCAGATGACTGTCATACTTTAAGATGTTGCTTTAAAAGAGAAAATATTCTATTCAAAGGTTTCAGATCAGCAATTGGTGTATGAATGATCTACACCCAAATACATTTCCATTTGATTATCTCACAATAAAAAAATGGAAAAAGAATGAAAAAGTTGCCCAGAATATTATTGTATAATGGCTTTTGACGCATTTTGTAGAGTCTAAGCATGCTCGAAAAGGCCCCAAATTTACATCTGATTAGTGTTCAAAAAGTGAAAAGCCATTTTTCAACAAATACGTTTCAGCTTAGGGTGCACTAAGAGTTTGTTGTAGGCAAAATGTAGTGTACCAGCATCACCAGAGTAGCACCACCTGGTGGTCATAATTAAAACAGCATTTGATTTAGCTGCGATTCAATCTGCATTTTGGAAAATTTTCATTTAAAAATACTGGTTGGAAACACCAAGCTGCATAAATTTTGAAAATACGCATAAAAAAAAGTACGTGCACAACTGAATAGGTTAAAACTACGTAATCCAATAAGAGAAAAAGCGCATAAACTACAATGGAAACGCATTTGGACCACTCGTCTAAAGAGTACTGAAATATCATACTCAAGTAAAAGTACCATTACTGGACAAAAAAAAGTACAGAAAGTAGAGTAAAAGTATCTTTTCTAAATATGACTCAAAGTACCAGTAAGAGCCATTTTCTTAAAAGTGTTTCTAGATAGAAAAAGAGAAGTTAAAGAGAGAGAAAGAGAAGAAAGAAACAGAAAAAGCAAGAAGGAAAGAGAAGGAAAAGAGATAGTGAGAAAAAATGATGAGGGGAAAAACAGAAGAGCATGAAAGAAAAGAGACAGATAAATAGCATTAAGAGAATGAGAGCGAGTTGGAGGTAAAAGATGGGAGAGAAAAAAGAAAATAGACAGAAATAGAGAAGAGACAGAAAGATAGAGAGACCGGAACAGTGAGTGCACAAAAGATAGAAATGCAGGCGAATGAAAGAAAAGAGTGAAAAAAGGAAAATAGAAAGCAAAGAAAAAAAGAGGAGCAAGAGCGAAATGGAGAGAAAGAGTGATTTAGCGAGCGTGAAACAGTAGAAAGGCTAAAAAAAGAGAAAGAGAGGGAATACCTGCTTCATAAACATTCAACTATTTTCATGGTGATTGAAATGATGAAACAAAATTAACACGTTGTTCATTTCTATTTCTACTCATTGTATTGATGTTATGGGTTACATTCGCTAGATCTCATTTTTTATAGGATCATTTCTTTATACGCAATTAATTGGACGGGATAGGTGTCAATCTTTGTAGATAAAAAAAAGCAGTAGAAGCAGGTTGAAGAAAAGTAGTGCAGTAAAAATACAGATACACAACTAGAAATGCTCTCAAGTAAAAGTAAAAATCTACTCACTAAATTACAATTTCTGAAAAAAATAAAATTAAATAAAATAAAAAACTACTCAATTACAGTAATTTGACTGTTTGTAAACCAGGACTGAATCTGTCGGAATCTTGTAAAACTGTGATGACAAAAATTTTAGGCTCTAATTCAAACTACATTTTTTCATTGATCTGAGACATGCTCTACTGAGCTACTTACAGCCGGGGCCAGGTTCATCCTGCTCATCCGGGAACAGATCATCCAGGGTCTCCCTGCTGGAATCAGAGTCCTTATCATCCTGAGAGGAGATAAGTAAACAGTACTGAAATCAAAATTAAGAATAGAGAACTGCAAGCAGCGATGTGGGTCCAGGAACTAAAGAACCACTTTCCAGTAGCTTCAGCAAATTAAAATGATTTTTTTAAGAAACATTTTTATTCATTTGGAAAACAACAAAGTTCTAGTGGCACAAAATCAGAATCTCACAATGGTCAAACCATTGTTTTCAGAACATGATGTAAAATAAAACAATGTGTAAAAAGATTGTACTTAAAATCATCTTTTCTCATCAGTAAAATAGTGACAACAGTAAAAGTGACACTAAATAATGTACGCAACCTGCCATTATATTCACAATAGTTACACAAATACTATGTTTGACTTTAAATTAAATTATGTCATCATGATTATTGCCATTTCTTGACATTTTTCAATGTGCTGCAACAAGCAAATGGTTGGAGAGATAATAAAAAAAAGTCCATTTGCATCTAAGAATCTATGTTTTTGATTTGATGCTGGTGGAAAAATTGCAGTTTTTTGGTTTTAAACCATTCTATTCCCTATTGGCAGACCAAAAACACAGCATGAAAATTGACGTGATGATGAGTGAAACCAGTCGAGCTATGGAGAACATAAAGAAGACCCAATAAACACCTTATCCCTGTCCCACTGCCAGGGATGTTCCTACATGAAAGTCACAGAACTAAGAAGCTCAAGACTGACCGATGGACTGAGATCCTGGTCATATTTCTTTAGCTGGTTCATAAATTCCAGATGCTTCTTCTCCTCTTCCAGCTGTGCCACGCTCTGCTCACTCTTCTGCAACCGCTGCTGGGTTCCTGCCAGCTCATCCCGCAGCCACTGGTTCTCCTGGCATAGCCTGCGTACCTGAAGGACATCGCAAAGGAGACTTTCTTGATCATCTCCTGATGAAATCCTTTAAAACACCCTTTGGGAAAATTCACGTCTACCCTACAGTTTTGTTGTGAGACCAAAAGGTTATTAAAATAAACATAGGTAAAACTTTGGACTAGCGATGGTGCTACATGGTCCCAATTGGGTCAGGTGACTCATATGACCTAGTTGCATCCGTGTGCCAAATTTCAGAACTTTCCTGCAAGCGGTTCATAGGACTGCCATTGATTTCATTGGCAAAGAAAAAGAGGAAGAAGAAAAACAGGAATACTGAGGATTACAATAGGTGAAGTTCCACCTTAGGGTCTTGTGATTAGGGCTGAAACGATTAGTCGACTATGTCGACAAAAAAAAATGTTGACAAATATTTGTGTTGTCGAGTAGTCGTTTGATGTCATGTGACCTAATGTAAGGGTCACGTGTCGCGATTTGAGCGCTACGTGTGATGCAGCCCTCACGAATGATACTGCAGTAGAAGAAAACTCAGCGCGAATTATGATGGAGTGCAAATGAATCCGAACGAGTAAGGTTTGGGAAAGTTTTACTTAACTTAACCAAAAATACTGTTGTGTGCAATACATGCGAGGCAGAACTTGCTTTTCACGGGAGCACAACGTGTATGTTGGAGCATTTAAAGAGGAAGCATCCCGGTGTTGTGCCATATTTTGGCTCCCCTTTGTGTGAACGCGCATTCAATCACGTGATTACACAGACTAAACCAATGAGAGTTCAAATAAAATGTTTACTCGTGAAGACGTTTTGATTTTTATTTTGCTTGTATGCCCCGTAGATGTCAAATTTACTTGTAACACACTGTTCAACTATAAATATTGTTTAAAAAAGTTTAAAAGAATGCAAACGCCTAAAGCAAGTTGCTTACAGCAGTGAATATTGTAATAATTTATGAATGTACAGCATTATACAAACTTTAGATGTTTATATTTTATTTGCGTATTCATTAGAATAATTAACATTTAACGTAAAAAGAAGGATTAAACAAAGTAAAAAATCATTGATATAAAATAAAAAGCTATATAGATCCATTCACATTCTGGGAAAAAAACTTGTCCCACAATGGGGAATGTTCATTTTAATAGCTTTAAGAGTCAAAAATAGAAATAAAATGAAGACAACACACCAAAGCATTTCTTTCTCACACCATTCATTATCTTATGCTGATTCTAAACTTATCTTTATTTGTTTCTTACATTTTGAAATGTTGCCAGATTTTCTAAGAATTATTATTATATTATCACCCTCCAAATATCTAGTTTCATAACTGTGTATTTCCCTGGGATATTACTTTTGATTAACTAAAACGAGTGGTAAACCAACAATTATTAATGCTGCTGTCAAGATATGTTCACATTCAACTTTCTTTTTGTCTGTAATGCAGCTGATTATTTATTTTTTTTCTATTGAATTAGAACAAAACATGTAAACAATGCCTCTGAATCTGAATACCATTTTTGGATGCTGTGCAGACTGCTGGGGTGTACCTGTGCTCGAAGCTTCTGCTTTTCTGCCTCCATTGCACTCAGATGCCCTGAGAGAGCCATCATCACCTGTGCCGAACGAAAACAGAAAGGAAACCAAGGTGAACATATTAATGCCACTTAACCACTTAATGCCATCAAACCGCAAATTTAGTTCAGGATATGGTTTCCATATGCAGTATTAGAAAAAAAAAAAAAAGCCAAAATCCTACAGACTGTAGAGCCAAGATTCAAGCTACCGCCCTGAAAACATTTAAAAGACATCGAAGTGAAAAATGCTATACAAGTGTTTTCTTTTTCTTTTTAAGACAACGCTAAGTTTACTTTGGTTCACATACTTTGTATTCCAACTCAGAATTCAGGTATTTTTATTTTTCAGAATATCACAGAATTTTCACTTTTCTTCTTTGATTAAGATATTTTACAATTTGCTCAAGTAATTTATCTTTAATTGTGGCAATGCTTGATATAATTTTACTACAATCCAGCTTCGTTCTTTTTTTTTTTTTACATACATTTTTTTTATTTTATTTTATTGCACAATAATTCCACAGCAAACTGGAAACGGTACAAAAAGTACAAGTGTGAGGAGATTTAGTCATTTGTAGTGCAAAATTCACAAAAAAAATAGAAATTTTACAGTTAGTTGTATTAACTTTCACTGTGAAATTTCAAATTTGGGAAAAAAAAGTAAAATGTTGTTCCCCTTGTGGCCACCTCATAGAGGCCACCATCTGAGAGGTTATGTTGTAGGCGTGTTCAAACATGGACTTTGCACGAATGCCAAATTTGTCCCAGATTGGACTTTGAGTGAGTTTGAAAATTTACTAGCCACTGTAAAATTTGGAGGACATGCAAGCACTGTTCATCTCAATCAAAAAAGCTTTGCACTTTATTATCCCATATGCCTTTAGATAATGTAGATGGAGTTTGTAGATGGAAAGTAAAAAGGAGGAGTTCATTAAAGTATGACATAAGCAAAAGTGGGAATTTTTCAAAATAACCGACTTCCAGTTGGTTTTAGAATCCATATTAATTAAATTTAAGTCTTGGTACCCTACATGTGTGCCAACATTTAGAACCCCAATCAGAAAAAAATCTTCACTAGTGTGTGTGACTAGTGTTTTGTGTGTGTGTGACTTTTCAAGTATGTTTAGATTCTTAAAAAAATGCTCAAAAAGCCGCAAAACAGATACGCTTTGAACTCGAGCGCCACGGTTACATTTTTAAATTTTTAATCAAAACTATACTAATTGTTTAATTCTAATTTCTCTTACTCAGGCAGATTTTTTTACATGCATACATACATGCATATATATATATATATATATATATATATATATATATAT